>VMRN01000014.1:2957587-2985743 GCA_010277015.1 Poeciliopsis turrubarensis
GGTTTTCAAATACATTTGGCATGTACCCATTTTTCACCTGGTTACATAAAATAGACAACCAGAAAAACATTGGAGTGGCCAAATATACAAATGTGTGCTTTGCATTCACATACTTACATAGAAGGGCAAACACAAATATGTGGCACACTTTTTAGTTTTGTCAAAAGTTTGGAAAACCATGACTCTTTCAAATCACTTTACCATAATTCCTTGAACTGGAACATAAAATCCCAGCAAAACATCTTGACCTTGGTTTCTGTATCTGCAAGTTAAAAAGTTCAAGGTGAGCAAATATTTCTTCTGCAAGGCACTGTGGAAAAAAAAAGAGAAAAAAATACAGTTAAAAGTTAGGTTAAAATGAGTCCATGTTGTTTGGGAGAATTTTTTGTCTTCTCATGTAAAGAGAAGGGTCAGTTATTAACATACACCTATTTGATTCACTCAAATATTTCATTTTGTCCCTTCAACCAATATCTCTCGAATAAATTCGTCTCCTTGGATACCTCAACCAATTTTTCAAGGTTATCGTATTCCGTTAAGGCCAAGTCATCACTGATCAAATGATCAACCTGGAGGGTAAAGCGCAGCTTCCCAGCTTTCCATATGTTGCGGAGTTTAAACGAGGCTCCACGCTGCGGCTATAGGAAAAGTTAGAGGGATATTTAAACGGCGTGGGAGCGAACCAGCGAGCAGGAAGACAGTGAGGTTCAAGGTGACTGATGGACTGTGATGTCCCACTGTGTCTTATACTACAGTCTTCTTTGGGAATGATTTGGCTCGATAACAGTGTAAATGTCTTACAGTGATACTTTAAAAATACACAAGGAAGGATGCTAAACCCACACACACACACACAAGTTAAAAAATATGGCATGTATGTGTGTGGGCAGCGTTTCTCGGCGCGTCATCCATCATGTTGTAAAGCCACAGTAGGCAGAGCGCTGCGTGTTTGGCCTCGGCTCCTCGCTCAGCCCTCATTAGCCATCAATCACTTCCTCCTTCCTGGCCGCCTGCTCGGGAAGAGACCTACTGACTTCGGATCCGAGCAAGATGTTCGCTTTTGGCACTTCAAGCGCCCCCACCTGCACGCAAATGCACTTCCTCAGATGGAAAGACGTAATAAGAAGTACCTGCTCGCCCCACGGCGTCAATGTCAAACGCGGAGCTTCAGAGGAAGGGATGCGCTCCGACTGCGCAGAACAGGAAGCTGCCGAACGGAGAGGTCCGCTTAAAGAGGCGCTCAAAGCGAAACAAATCCTGGGTCAATAAGGATTTGGAAATGTCAAAGAGTTTTTAGTCAGAGCTCAAAGCATTGCTAAAGGGCAGCGGTTTCCATTTTGAAATGATTTTGAGCTACTTTAGAGAAAGAGAGCTGTGGCGTTATCTGATTGGGTCCACAATAGTAATTCTTTGTGGTGTAAGATTTGAGAAGGAGCGCGTGCATCCGCCTGCACTTAAACGTTTCTATATTTCAGCCTGAATTGGAGTGGATGTGCTAAGAGATACCGCCACTGTTAAAGGAGAGAGATGAACTTTAGGCATAGAGGAAATGACTCGTCTCCTCTGAATTCTTTCCCAGAGTTTCAGCTCCCTTTTTGAGGCTTACAGCAGCTTTATCTGTCTTTGTGTTTATCATTTTCGTCGCTACCTGCCGGGCAGTGAATGAAGACCGTTGCTTGACACCGACAGCAACGGTCACAGCGATCCGGGGTGAGCTTGAATTAGAGCTGCAGGAAATAAAAGACTTGCTTCCTCGAGTCTCCTTGGAGGTTTTGCGGGAACCTTTCACTGGGAGAGGACCCAGGACTTGCTGGGAGGGACTGGATGTCTTTTTTTTTTTTATCTTGTGATGTTCCAAACAACCTGTTGGGTGTCACAGGTTTATGCATGGGCAGATGGATGGATAAAACGAGTGCTTCAGCTTCACTTCCTCCTTCTCCTCCTGAAGTTTGCCAGCCTCTGTCCCTTTCTTCCTACTCATCTCTTGCTCATCCCTGTTTTGCTCACAGAGAAAGAGGGAAAGCCCTGACAAGTCGGCCCAGTTCCTTAATAATGTCGTCCGTTGTGAACGCTATTAGAAGATTACCCTCGGCCCAGGGCAGCCTAGCCATGTGCAGGAACCAGATAACCTTGTGTTCTGTAATTTAATATCAACACTTACCCTCTTTTCTTCTCATGCTTTACCACAAATACCCTTCTTGTCCCCTCTGGTCCAATACATCTTAAAGAAGAGCGGCGCGCTGAAAGAGGGGCACATGGAGGAATCACAAGCTGAGCAATTTCCTGGAGATTTCTTTCCTCTACCAGCAGTTGTAGCAAATTGCTCCTCGTGCGGTGGGACACGAGAATCACGCGAACGGGCTTCGTCCTGTTCCGAGATTTCAGGGAATCCACGCAAACCTCAAGGCGAATCTCCTCTCACGGCTCGGATTGAGAGGGAGAAGACAAGTCTTGCACGAGACCAAATCCTACTACACTCCTCTCCTCGCAAGATGAATCACGGCCCTGGAATTAGCCGCTCCGTCCCGCCGCTGACGCTCCCCCCCCCCCAACCCAACCCTGAACGCCGCGAGCCACGCGGCGGTGACGCGGAGGCCAGCGGCGCAGGCCCCTATCACTCACCAGCACCCACTCGCGTCGCCATTACCGCGCCTTTATCTCATCTCCTGCAGCCGGCCGCGGACAGCCGCCTCTGGGTCCTCCAGGCTACTTTACTAATAACCTGGTCCTTATCGGCCACCGTGCACCTCTGCCTGTGATCAAAGAGCCAATTAACGGAGCGGGGAAAGGTGAAGCATTCAAATAATGGAGACAGCTGTTTTTCCTCTGTTTGAGAAAATCCATTTTGTATTGTTATCAGCTTCGTACAGCTTCGCCCGGCCTCTCTTCAAAACCAGCGCTTAATTCAAGTCGGTGTCTGCTTCTGCCTCGCTTGATAAGAGAAAGAGAGAGAGAGAGAAAAATAGAAGGTAGAGCGAAAAGAGGATGAGAAAAAGAAGAGCCCTGGTCACAATGAACTTCATGTAGAAGAATGTGGCAGGAATATCACGGCAGTCCAACTCATCCCGGGGCTTTATCAGCTCCAAAGTGGCTCGGCGCGGAGATAAGGATGGGGAGGGAGGTCATATCCGGGGCTGCGCTTCCAGAGCCGCTTTGTTGCCTCGAAAAGCCAGAGAGCTGATTCCAGCTCTTTGAGCTCCATTACAATCTTGTCAGGCAGGGAAAAAATAAAAATAAAAAAAAGAGGGTTAGTCAGGAGGTTAATTGTTCTGGTCTCAGAGCAACACAGAACTGGCTCCATCATATCTGCATATCTGTACCGTTTTGCTCTAGTTGTTGTTTTTTTTTTTTTTGTCAATTTATTTAAGAAACTGAACTTGTTTCTCAGAATGTTTCAGTAAGCACAACATATTTCAGTTCATTTTATGTGCAGTTATTAAGGTCAGGGCTCCCTTTGCATGAATGACCGGGTTCAGATGGTTACACGTGTACGACCGAAGACGCACTGAACAGGTAGAGAACATCAAATCTTTGAGGGTTGTTTAATTCACACTTTTTTTTTTAAAAATCTTTCATCTCGTTTTGTTGATTTAAAGGGATAATTCAAATATATTGGAATTACAAAAGGTCAGTATCTGACCTGCATTAAACAGTTAAACTGATTCTTTTGTATTGCAGAGTTAAGCTAATGGCTGAGAGAGAGCGCGAACGCTACTGCACGTTAAGATACTGAATGCTGATAGTGTATCCGTAGAACCCTGCTTATAAAAACATTAGTAAATACTTTTAACACTAAACACTGAAACGTTTTAATGCCGTTTTTGATCGTGTTAATATCGTCAGAGCAAAAATGCAATCAAAGAACACAAAGACGTCTCAGGCCTATGGGCAAGAATTAACATATTTATTACACTGTAAAGAGAACAACAATACCAGAATTATACTGCAAAGTTTCACAGACTGACAGACCATAGTTTACAGTCCAAAAAGAAAAAAAAAATAAAAATGAAAAGAATCAAACTTGGTAAATCAAAAGAATCAAATCAACAAGAAACCACAGTTCTGACATAGTAGACTGGAAAGCTCTCTAGAAGACGCTGACTCTAAGTGGTTTAAAAACCGCCGTGTGTCAGCCTACCACTAACCTGTGGTTTTTATATCTTAATAAAGTATTGCACAACGACTTCAAATTATTTGAACTTTTTTTTTTTTTTTTCTTTTTTCCTTTTTACATTTTGCCAACAGACCAGGAAAACCCTCCCCTCCCCTTGAAGTTCAACTCGTTGCCTCTGGTTAATGCTACGCAGCCCCTGCATCATTCTCCCGCATTTCCTAATTTCTGGGACGTTTAGATAACAGGCAAGTCCAAATCCATGGCGTTCATTTGTATGTTTTAGGTTTGATTTATTAATTTTGCCTTCTTTTTTTTTTTTCCCTCACAAGATTTGCCTTTTACACACGTTCCCCGGCTGACGGGGTCGACCAGCACATCTGCATGTCTTCACAACAGACAAAAGGAGAAAAGAGGGGCAAAAAGAAGAACAAGAGAGACATTTCTCCTCTGTGATCTTACTTTATATATCATAAACATAAGAAACAACAATTTTCTTTAAAATTTGCACACACTTTTAGATTTGTTCAAACATTTCAAACTCTTGGTGTACTCAAAGGCTTAAAGGAACATAACAAAAGATTTTTTTTCCCTTTTTTTTTTTCTTATTTCTATTCATTTATGTTTCATTTATTTATGAGGTCTGCATTGTTACCAAGTAGTGATATGGTTTTGCAGCTGTATGAGCTTCGACTTTGGATTTTATTTTTCCTGTTTTCTTGTGTCCATTTGGTTTAGACTAGACCAGTATCAGTGCCACAACTGATGCTCTTATCGTGCTCTGAGAGGTAGAGTGAGACAAACTTGTTTGCCACATAGAAATTTGTAGCAAAGCACAGCTAGAGAAGGGAATACAGGTAAAATAGAGCTTCTCAAAGAATTGTTGACCACTAGTTTATCTTTTTTTTTTTTTTTTAATTCCTTTGTCTTTTAACTCAGATTTTGCCCTGATAGAAGAATGAACATGTTCGTCATTTGTTGTAATGTTTTCCAACAGCTTGGCTGTCTTGTCACAGCTTCTGAGAAGTCGGGACTTGGACACCTTTTTGGACTACGTGACCCTTCAAATTCAAGAGTGCAGGTGTTTAATTTGACACGAGGAAAGAAACAAGAAACTCTGGTGGGAGCAAAGTGCCCCAAAACATTTGTGTGTGCCTCCACTTGTTTCTTGAGGTCAGAATATTTTTTTTATTTTTTTGTAACACGCTTCTGTATAGCACCAAGGTGTTTTGGGGTGAGGAACCTTTGAGTATGTCAGGATAAGTGCTCTCCTAATGCAAATGGGAGGTTTGTTTTACTAATACTGAACATTTTACAACAAAGTGTCATCGATTTAATCCCGTATTTGAAATAAACTACTTGGGGAGGAAAATGCAAATGATAGTGGTCTAAAAGTCCAGCTTTACGTTCACATTGTGAAAACTGAAAACAAATTAAAGCCGACAAGGACACTAGATGTAGAGATGCACCGAAAAACTGTCAGACAATCGGCTCAGTAGGTCCTGATGTTTAAATTTCAAAAGTATGATTCGTTGATCCGTGAATGCACCAAATATAAGTACATTCAGGTTGGGCAGACAGAAAAAAAAAACTCTCTTCAGTGGAGATGTTACTGAGAAAAAGAAGACTCCAAAATACTTATTTTCTACAACTGGGAAAGGCTTATTTGCAGATCATTCAGCCTTCAGGAGAGTAGAATATTCAGCAGATAACAGGAAGGCTCAGAAATGATCTTTTTCAGCTGTCAACCTGTGTCTGTATTGGAACATGCTGGATGTGGAAACTCATTTTGAAAAGTTAGTTTAGATTTAGCGCTATATAAATTGCTGAACATAGCTTAAATGTGAAATCTGTAACCACTTAATTTTTGCTTCACTGTCCAGAGACGACAATGATATCGCCTTAAATAAATGAATAATAGCCTGTCTTGACAGGAAGTGTAGAGAAAACTTTAAATGTTGCCTATACTGTAGTTATCAAAGAGAGACTGGAATTGGCAAAAATGGATATTTGAACCACAAAGCTGGGAGAGACTGGAGAAATGGGCCATTCTGGTCGGTGCATCTCCAACATGAAATGAAAAATGAATCTCGATTCTTCAACAAAATGTTTACCGTGTCACATTCTGTATTATTGCTCCTGGTAAAATGTATTGTTGTATTTCCTCCTTTTTTTTCCTCTCATTGTAATACTGAAATAACACATAAGTGGACAAACCTCCTTTTAAAACATTTTTACATCAGGATTTTGGTCCTTGGTGTCAGTCTTTGGCTGTTTTTGGTGTTTCATGTTGAACTTGTGTAGTAATACTGTGTGTGTGTGTATGTGTGTGTGCGTGTGTGTGTGTGTGTGTGTGTGTGTGAGAGACCTGGTGCTTTGCAGTGTTAAAGCTGTCAATCGAAGTCTACACCTCTGCATTTGGAAAATCACTTTGTTAGAGTACTTTTTTTTTTGTATTTTGTCATTTTTTTTTGGTTGTTTTGCATTTTTTTCTAAAAAACAAATATTTAACAAATCTTCAGTAATGTACATGCACAGCGTGTAGCTATTTAAATAAAAACATTTTGGGTGCTATTCTTAGAATGTTAAATAGAAAAAAAAAAAAAAAAAGAGTTCGATGTGTTTACGTGTTAAAACTCCATAAATTCAACATAATATAAAAAGAGTGATGACACTGATACAGATTACAAAATTTCTGATGAATTATGGCTCCCACGTGTTGAAAAGAAGCATGCCAAAATAATTTCCATGACAGTGCAAATACATATATGTACAGTGCCGTGAAAAGGTGCTTGTCCTGTAACAGATTTCTCCTGTTTTTGCTTTTTTTTGTTTCCTAAATATTTCCGATCGTGATCAGACAATGATATCCTGAGTAAATACAAAAATGCCATTAAAAAAAAAAAAAAAAAAAAATCTGAATTCAATCTCTTTAGCCAATGGCCAGGGATGATTTCTGCCAAACAGGGAATCACGGAGTAGGCTAAAAAAACAAAAAAATCTCAAAAAGCAATCCACTCTGAGCTTAACATTTAGCTGCAACAAAAAAAAAAAAAAAAAGAAGTTGAAGAAATCTGAAAGGGGCAAACACATTTTCCCAGCATTGTATGTCCCTTGTACGAAACATTTAGCTTAGCATTCCACGCAACATGCTAGTTCTCAGACAAGATCTGGGTCAAAATTAAGTAGCAGCTCTGAGATATAATATTGTGTCTTTTCTTGGGGCGAGGGGGGAAAAATCATGAAGCTACAAAGAATCTACCATCTACACACAGAATAGAAAAGCAGCTTAAAAAAGGTAACACTTCTTTTTTTTTTTATCTCTTTTTGCTCAAGCTAGAGATGGAATTATGACGAGTGAACTGTGACTTTTCCCCCCCCCCCCCCATGTACTATGCATTGTCACAAGTGTCCAACACATATTCAATAAATAACCATTAGTGACGCCACAGGACAGGAAGCTTAACAGCGTGACATCTACAGAAAATGAATAAAAAGCGTGGAGAAAAGTTGAGAGGAGGAGGAGCACGTCTGCACACTGTTGGGTTTCCAGGTCTGAGCCGCCCAGCGGCTGCCATCGAAGATGTCCGACAGTCTCGCAGGCAAGATGATAACCTAATTTTCTGGTTGTTAAAAGAGCTTTTGGAACCGGGCGAGCATGCACGGTGCGCGACGTTTCGCCGTGCATCCTGTGTGAGTGTGTGCGCTGCGGGCAAAGTTTTTGCATTCTGTCCAAGAAGTCTTCCTTTTTACCTCCTTCGGGGGGGGACTCGGATTCGGATTTCACAGCCCACTGACCTGGATATTACGACAAGTGAGAGAGAAATAATGCTGCCTGAACAGCTGGCTCGACTTGCAATCTGCTGCACATCTGCCCATTTCTTGGCGGCTGGGTCTGCAAGCCAGAGGTTCAGTCCATCCCTTATTTATTCATCAGCCTGTATTAAAATCTAATCTCTTCATTTGCTGTGAGCACTGACCACTTCGATCATTCTGCTCCGTTTGTAAAGTTAACTTAGGTGTGAGGTCTGGAACCAAGAGGAAATAAAGCTTAAACGAAGCATTAAAAATAAAACATTTGTAAAGGGGAGGCCTTGAGTTCCTCCTACCAGTCTTTTCATATTTACAAGGGAAAGTAAGATAAGCTACAATGACGACACTGACAACGACAGATACGACAAACAACAAGAGTAAAGAAGTGTAGCAATAAAAGGATGTCGATTTTAAATTCATTCATTCAAAACAAAGAATATCTTTGTGTTTCCTTAAAGTCATGGCAAGTCAATATGACCTGATTATGGACCTCGTCTTCCTCCTCCGTCAACCACGTTGCAAGTCAGACAGAAGCACCGCTGTCCGTGTCCACTAGCCGTGTTTTCTCCGAATCGTTGCAAGGCAATGTCAAGATGAGGACAAGTCATGCTGTTTGTGGGTTTTAAGAGCCGACTGAAGAACATGGGAAGCTTCCCTAGCGAGGTGTGCTGTCGAGGGCAGAGGAGGACGGGGTGCTGGGGGTGGACGAGCGCGGGGTGGCGGCAGGCGGGGTTGCAGCCGGACTTCCGGTGCCGCTGCTTGGAGTGCAGGCTGACGAGCTGATGGGAGCAGGAGTCTCTGAGCCTGGAGCTCCTCCTTGCTGCTGGCTGGACTGCTGCTGCTGCTGCTGCTGGGCCTGGAGGGTCTGACCGCAGACATGGTGGTGCTTCTCCCAGTCCTTGTGCTGGCAGAAGGAGCCGCAGTAACGCGCCGTGTTGCAGCCGCTGCACGTCTCACTGGCCTTACGACCACAGTTCCAGCAGCTCTGATGGACGTACGGAGAAGGAAAATATTAGTGAAACTGTAGGTTCAGAATCTCTCAGATATTTGTGAGTGATTTCTGACATTTGCGTGTTTGTGCTGAAGAACTTCTGAATGCTACAGCAAACATATCTAGTTACCGTTTTGAACATTTTGCATGGTTTCCATTTCTCAAAAAAAAACTGTATATGGGTGAAGTATGACAGCAACCCTAAACATACAGCTGGAGGTACAGAGGAATGTTGTAGATCAATGCATATTCATGTGTTAGAATGGTGTAGTCAAAGTCAGGACCTATATGCACTGGAGATTTGTGATAAGACTTGAAAAGATGAGGTTCATAGAAACCCTTCATCCAATCTAAGTGCTCTTAATGCATTCTGCAGCCCTAATTTTTATCAGAGTGGGTCACACATCAGCTTTCTATTTGTTAAAGGTTTTGAAGACACAACACGAGCAAACACAAAACTGAGATTTGGGAAAGTAAAATTACAATAAAAACACATGACTAACAAACTGTGGTTTGTGCAGCGATATATAATGAAACAAGCCTATGTGCTCATATGCGCAAGACAGCAAAAGCAGATCTAAAGTCTTTTCTTTCGACACAAAGATCTCCTAGATGTCTTGAAAGCATTTCAGGGTTGCTGTACATCCACGGGAAACGGGAGAGTTACAGGCAACCTCTAAAAGTTCTCCCCTGAGACGCTTCTCTTTCACAAGCATCACTCCACCAATTAATGTCAGATGTGAGCCATATTTCCCTCTCACTTAACTGATTAAAACCTCAAGGTCTCCAGTGGTCATTAGCAAACGAGGGCTGCTTTCCTTACTCCCTCTTAGCCGAATTAGAAACAATGTCCTTTACGTTCTGGCTAGTGCGTGTGAAACAAAGACGACGGAGGGAAATTAAAACAGCAGATGCCTGTATTTTACCCTCCAACTATATCCTGACTGAAAAGAATAACAATTAAAGCTGGGCATATTTGACCTTTGCAAAAGGTGTTTCATCAGATTCTCCTAAAGTAACCATGCCCCAGTGTATATAAGAAAGTCCTATTAGCCATCTAATTTGAAAGCCTCTGAAACAGAAATGCACAGAGCTAGAATTCGATGGCGTATCCACAAGCACCGGACTGAACCGAGAGGTCACAGATACCTCGCTGGAGTCCTCCTGCTGGTTGATGATGGAGAGTGCGTCCTCGGCCGCCTGACGTTTGGCCTCAGCCACCGTGCGCTCCATCTTCGCCCGCTCGCTGCTGATCATCTCGTGAGCCTTTCGCTCGGCCTCCGACACGGCCTTCTGCAGCTCGGACATGGCCTGCCGCTTGACCTCGTTCACCGCCTCTTCTGGAAGGAGTTTGGGAACAGTGAATGTCGCGCGTTTTCCTCACACTGCCTCTGGATTTTTGCTTTAAAAATGAATGCGTCGGATAATACAAGTTCAAATTTTAGAATCTTGCCTGCGAAGCATTTCCTCTTGCCAACCTGGACGTCACCTGAAAGACCTCATGCCATCCGGCGTTCACTCAGAATGTAGAAATGCAGGATTCAAATTTTAGCAGCAAAGTCCTAAATATTAGATACCGCTATCATTTTTTATAGCCTCTATATTAATTAATTAATACCAGGCGTCTTTCTATATTTTTCATCAATGTTTTAATAACGTTTATGATGGATATCTTATTCAAAAAGCAAGCTCGACCTGCATCTCTTATGTTTAGGTGAAAGAAAATGCATACAAAAGACAAAGGAACAAGTCATTTCATTCCAGATAATAACATAGTGCTTTCAAGCTTTCCCAGTGTGTTATTTTACATTTGTTTAGAGCAAAGAATGACCTCGAGTGTGGATATTAAACGACAGGATCCTGTCAAAGGGAAAGGAGGGCTTTTTGTGTTTGTTCCCGTCATGCCTGTAACTTGACTAATTGTGTATGCAAATCGGCCAATTTACATTTAAATTATGCATTTCCATTGTGATCCCAGAAGCCCACGCGGTGAGGGGACGTGGGAGAAGCGGTGGGAAACCGTGCAAGGTGCTTGAATATTTATCGCCGACTGTAAACATTTGCCTGTTTCAAGCAGATGTATTCACGGCTGCTCGCCATTGTATTAAAAATCCTGTTTTTTTTTTTGTTTTGTTTTTTTTTTTTTTTTTGTTTTTTCTGCAATCCTCTCTGGGTTACATTTATATTAGTTTCTCCTCAGAAAAAGAGCAAGCCGTGTTTTTTTTTTCTTTTTTTCAATAGAGCCCAAAATACAAACAGCTTTATATCTTATTAAATAGTTGAGTTGCCTTATTTGTACACGCTACAGATGTATTATACGTGCAAAATGTTGCCAATATGAGACAAAACGTGCACGTTTCTAAATACATTTTTCCTCCAGTCTGATTGAAGAAAACATTTAAACCAGGGTGGTTTTGTCTTTAACCTACTGTGCTGACTGAAGTCATAAAAATTGCTCTGGCGCCTAGAGATATAAGCCTTGTGCACTGAATCGTGATTACACGCCGAATGCCTGAGATGGAAGATCGATCAAAGCTGGAGAGGGAACGGTAGAGTCCTGGAGAGCAGTAGGAGCTCCAACGGTGTTACTCAATTCAATTTAAATGCATATTACTTGTTCAGAGTATCACACACATCATGCATGGTCAAGCAAGGGGGGCAATTTCTTTTCTCCGACAACTTTAAAAGGCACATATAATCTATCACTGACGCTGAATACCAAGTGGACTCCTTCCAGTTCTTCAAGGCAGCCATGTCCGTGAGTGTACTCACTCATAAGCTTCGATTAGATACACCTTTATTACTTGTTTTTTGTTTGGTTTTTTTTTCTCCACAGTCTGACACAGTTTTCAACAATTTCCATTGGGTGAAATAAAGAAAAGATTCTTGTAACAGTTCCTCTCCTCATCCTGCCATTGGGGATCATTTCTGTGTCAGTGTCATAAGAAATAATGACGCCACAAACTCCTCTTTACAATGCAACTTAATGGTACCTTATGCTGCCACAGACCCATTGGCTCTTCATTAGCATCCCCAGTTCAACTGCTCGCTGTCAAATACCAAATTGACCAATCACGTGCAAGCAATTCAAGGCATAAGGGCAGCAGGTTGAAAAAAAATGACCTGCTGAAATTCAAACTGAGAATCGGAACGGGGAAGAAATGGGTCTATCTGAACAGATAGACATGGTCTGATAAACTGAGAAACTGCTGACCTGCTGGGATATTAATCACCACCAAAAAAAAAAAAAAAAAAAAAAAAAAAGATCCAATACCAGTGGTTTGAACAGAGTTCGAAGTTCAGAGTTCAAAGGAGAATAAGCAGACTGTTTCAGGATGATAGAAAGGTAACAGTAGATCAAATAACAAATCACTTTCACAGGTCTGTCAAAAACTTTCTCTGATCAAAGGCCGTAAAGCAGATGGACTACAGCAGCTGAAAACCACACTGGAAACTGTTGATATTACGACTCACTGAAGCACCGTAAAGACCTCGTCAGTTGCACAAGCAGTCAGAGTCCAACATATACTGAACTGATAGGATATATTTCTACACGTTTGGTGGTTCCATACTAAGTATCTACCTAAGGTGTTCCAAGAACTTAAAACTTAAGAGTAATGACAATAAAATGTTTAATCGCTCCCTATTTTATCCGTCTCTGTCTACCTGCAGCTGAATGTTTTGCTCATTTTAAGAGTGAAACTTCATAAATTGTTGTGTGTGTATTCTAATCAAAAATGTAGTTGTCCTGGTCAACCTCCATTATCTCACTGGCACCAGATTTAAAACGAAACAATGACAAGATAGTAGACTGAGAATATAATGAACGATTTCCTAACCGAGACGCTGAACATTACTGAAGGTTTGGTGTATCCAAAATCAGGAGAAATAGGAAACTTTTAGACCAACATACATCATAGATGCCCCTTTCAGAAAAAAGGAAATTTGCTCAACGTCCACTTCCACTAAAGGGGTACGCTACATTTCTTTTAAGGTATTTCCAGGTCAGCGCTGACGTTAAAGACAGTACATTTCATCAACCTACATTCACGCTCCATCAAAGTGGAAAAAAATCCAGCCTTGATCTGATCAAAGTGGAGGTCTTGTCAGCAGTAAAGAGTTAAGCATGGAACTGGTGCTCACCAGCTTTTTTCCAGATCTCTTCTGGGACATAACCAGACACGGGCCGGTGCAGAAGCTCCCTGTGAATTTCTGCAGAGGAAACAAAGAAGACGAATCACATACTGTGAAAAGATTGTCCAACAAACAATTTTTTTTTTTTTTTTTTGTTTTTCTTACTGTTTATCTAAGTAAACCATTAAATAATTACACTCTTAAAAAGCAGTTTTACAGCACCAAGCACATTTATTTGTACCTCTAAGGATATGGAAGAAAAACCCCACCTTACTGTCCTTCTCACTATGCACATTGGCAAGGTTGTATTAAAGCATCAAAAACATGCTTCGAACTTAAAGCCCACAGAATGAGATCCTTTGTAGGCTCTGTTTTGTAAAAGCTTTGATATATATATATATTTTTTTTACCTGATGTTGCATTTTCCTGTGCTGCAGGGCTCTGCTGCCTCGACTGCCCGCTAGACGCCCCCTTCTTCAGCTCCTCGGCGTCACTGTAACGCCTAATCCAATAGTTGAGCTCCTCGCGGTCGGCCTCCTGGCACCTCCGCAGCACAGTCAGCGAGCGCCTCGTTTTCTCCACCATGTCCATGATGCAGTTCAGCAGCTGGGCAGGACAAAAGACGAGACAAAGCGCTGGGTTAACACATAGAAACAAAGGTACGGTTCATTTAAATTCAGCTGAGATGCAATTTTGGAAAAGCGTATCGTTACGCTTTACTGTCAACTATTTATTTATTTATTTATTTATTTATTTTCTCACTTTAGCTGACGTATTTATGTTTACTTTATGTCACCAGTAAATAAATCTAAATCTTAACAGTTATCATCTTTAAAATGGTGATACATAAGTAGAAAGCTTCTACCAGAATTACAGTGCAAACATAGGGGATATTTCTGAAAGAGAACAGAAGGGTGCTTGATAAACTCATTTGTTTACTATCAGAGTTTTGAAGACTGCGGTTTGCATTGGCATTCAACCTTCCAGGGTCAATTAAACACATTTAGGTGAAATTACGACTGAAAATCTTTTGCGGTGTGTTCAGATTCTAGCAGCTTTTTAAAGGGGGAGACTGAAATGTTTTCATCATAACACAAGCTCAGTCAGCTGGATGAAGAACATTTCTGAACTAGAAGTAGTTGCAAGTCCTGCCACAGATTCTCAGTTGGATTCAGGTCTGGACCTCGACTGGACCTTAACACATCAGCATATCCGGATCGAAGTCATTCCATTGCCCATCCGACGTTGTGTTTTTATGCTTGATGTCCTGCTGCACGGTGCCGCCTCCTCTGATAGGCTGCCTTCGAGAACTGAACTGAAATTAGTCGTGTTCTTCTCCCCATCACCTCTGATCATCTTCCCTGCTGAACTAAAAACAAAAACCCCCCACAACTCCCGACGGCCACCACAATGTTTCTTTGTTGGGAGTGTGTATTCAGGTCGACATTCACTGCTGGTTTTCAACCTCAACTTTTTGCATGTAGGCCAAACGTACCGTGTTGGCCTCCTCTGATCAGAGCACTGACTTTCACGTGTTTGCTGTGACCCGACATGGCTCGCAGCAAAACCGCCGCTTTCTTCATACCACACTTTCATAAAGACCAGATGTGTGGAGTGCACAACTAATAGTCGTCCCGTTGTAAGCCTCACCCTCCTGAGAAAGGATATCCGCCACTCTATCAGCGTTACACCTCAAGACTTTCCGCCTCCACGTTGATTAATGCTCTCCTCACCTGGCCTGTCAGTTTAGATGTACGGCCACATGCACAGTGCCGGGAGGTCCAAAACTTGAGACATCGCTCTATAATCGATTTCGTAAGGTCTAACAAGTAATGAAATTACACATAATCACTATTTACTGTCTATCTGAATAGCTTGGGTTAGTCTGTCACATCTGTGATAATAATGCAACAAAAATGTGGAAAAGCATAGGGAGTATCAACCCCTCTGCGAAACATCGCATTAACAACGAGGAGAGTCTGCGTGTTTTCATTCTGTGCTGGTTTCACTGCGAGAAAATAAAACCATAAAATATAAACAATGCACAATATCTGCAAGCGACAAAAAAAGTACTGCGCAAAATCAATAATTTATGTTACTGTTAGCAAAAAAAACTAATAATTAAATATTCCTAACTCATATCTTCAGCAGACTAGACATTATTTACCTGTTTTTTATTTTTTTTTTACTTGGTAATATTTTTTTTAAGTATAAACAAGGCACAACAAACACATTAGTAATAATATGGCTCTCTGAGCTGCAGTCAAGAGGGGTAAATGTTTTCCTACAACATGGAAAACACTATCAATTATTACTCACAAAGAAAGAATAGTAATAAAAATGTTATTACTTTTCTTACATGGTCAAGGTGCTTCCACTCCTCAGCCCATTCTCTGTCTGTCAGTCTGTGGTCGATCACCTCTTCCTGCCTGCTCCCTGCATGCATACCTGCAGTGGAAAAAAAAAAAAAAGAAAAAGATCGAAAGCAAATGGAAACAGAGAGAAAAAGAGTCAGTACAACAGAGAGCAACAATTGATAAAAACATTACTTCATCATTCTCCTTCTATTATTTCTCTATTTTTCATTTTATCCCTCCTTTATGCCCCCCTCTCTACATCCATTTTTCCTCCCTGCCCTCCTTTCTTTGCGGTCTCCATATCTCTCCAGCACCCTGAGGGCAAATGACTGAACTTCTCGTCCAGTTAACATCCATCACCGGGCGAGACATGGTAAATGTCTCTCCTATATTTAGAAAAGAGCCCTTACAGCTTCATCACAACTTGGCATATGCAGAAAAAAAAAATGTCTCTCATATTAAAACACAATGTTAAAATGTAGCACTGGTGGCTGCAGCACTGGTTTTTGTTCTCCAGTAGACATAAACTAGGTTTTTCTGGGAAGCAGGAACAACAGTCTTTCATCTGAGCAACAGAGGCAGTTTTAACACTGAGACAAGTCGCAGCCCTTCATTAAACAGTAACGCGATATCTCTGACCACACGACTAAAAGCATGTAATTCTGACGAACGAAGTCTAAATAGTGCAAAAAAAAAAAAATACCAGGAAACCACAAGCAGGACTTAAAGAGGAAACATAGTCTGAACGCTGAAGTCAATTTTACATCCACTCTTCTGTTGTCGCTAGAGACGTTGTCAAAATGCTTAAAATCACCTGTAATTTTCTCTTGTAAATGCAGGTGAAAACATGGCTAAGAAAGAGGCTTTACTTAATGTATAGAAACCTTAGAACAAAATCATTCTAGGAAATCAGTGCTGACAATTCCTTTGCATGAATTAGAGTTTATTAACAGAATCCTGGACAGAAAGGAGGGTGGTGTTTCCATCTGCCAAGGTTTATGCATTTAAGCCATATTTTTCCCAGTTTTAGCTTGTATGAAGAAAATATCTTTATTATGTTTTTTTTTTATTCATATTCTACTTATTTGAATAAGATGAAGCATCAGAGGACTATCAGTCATCAACTTTCATTAGGATTTAGTCAAACAGCCCTAAACCAATGCTTCCTAGCTCTAACAATCAAAACTTCTAGAAATTTCTCTTCTGTCACAAATCTGATTGAAATCACCAAGAGGAATCTGGAGAGATGCTAAGAACTAAGCGCAATCATTTGACTTGAGCAGAGACTCACCTATTGCACACACAACAATAAACCCCGAGGACCAGGTTTTACAATAAACGGTCTCCGACTTCGTGAAATAGTACATTGAATGTTCCAAATTACCTTTATTTTAATCAAGTAAGAAAAAAAAACAAAAAAAACAAAACAAACCTTTTACAAAGCTCAGTAAAAGGTTTCCTAATTAGAGAAGGAAAATGTCGTACAAATGGCTTTTCAAAGCCACACAAAGCCTGCTGTGTAAGGCTGTGGGAAACTTTAAAGCACACACAAAAAAAAACAAGAGGTAGTTTTTAAAATTATTTTGATCAG
Source organism: Poeciliopsis turrubarensis (assembly GCA_010277015.1). Lineage (NCBI taxonomy): Eukaryota > Metazoa > Chordata > Actinopteri > Cyprinodontiformes > Poeciliidae > Poeciliopsis > Poeciliopsis turrubarensis. Next base: position 2,974,585 of record VMRN01000014.1, read on the forward strand.
CGTTCATTATTTTCTTCACGTTTATAATGTGTCGAGCCGGAAAATCTTCAGATGTCTAAATTCAGTTACAGCTTTTCGTTCCACAACTCAGCCAGGAGACCGGCGGGTAAGAAAACAAGCGGCCAGGTGAGACGTGGTGGAGGACAGACATGCTCCCGACTCTGGTTTACCTTTGTGTCAACAAGTGGTAGCAGAAAAAGAGCTTGTAGAACAAAGTGCATTCCTAGTCCTCATGCTTTTTGGCCATTTTCTGATCTGTATGCAACATTTTGCAACGACTATGTTTATATGCATGCTCTTAAAGTTGTATCAACAAGGAGACAAAAACAAACAAAAAAATTCAGTAAACCAAAAAACGACATCCTTACCAATAGGCCTGGCTCGCTCTCGGATTTCTCTGTGATTGGAGGCCGGGTGTCTGTATGTGTCTCGGTAATGATGGGCGATGGCCATGTCGTCTAGCCTGTAGTGCTGAGGAGGAAGGGGACCCGGGTGGGGCAGCCCGTTGGGTTGGTAGGAGAGTCCATTGGATGGACTGAAACGCTGGGCGGGGCTCATGGTGCAAGGCCGTTTGCTCGGGTGGACGTCTGGGTGGATGGCGCCGTCTCGCTCGAAGCCGTTCTCTTTGGTTCTGAGCAGAAACACAGAATGACGAATTCGATTGTTTTTTTTTTTTGCATTTGAAAAATCATTATTTAATGTCATGTTCTCTGGATGAGAGAACATGACATTAAAAATGTCTTCGGTCTCTTGAGCCAGAAAGCAAAGAGATGTCACAGGTCACAACACATGAGGAGAGGCGAGATAATGATACAGGTACAAATGATGTCAATATCACACGTCGTTTGTAAAGAATATGTGGTACAACACCTGCTTGTTAAATTTGTTCTGTAAAGGAGCGTAACAACTGGGGCACGCCCTGGAGCTGTTGCTCCAGCATAAGTGCAACCTCCTACCAGATGAAGTAATTGCCATGACAGGCTGCGTTACCTGGAATCATCAAGGGGTTTCGTTCTATTGGAAACAAGTTAAATTTATACATAAACAATTAAACCTCGCTCACGAAAAGTAACACATGCAGACTCACACAAGTAGTTTCAAGGGGATCAGGTGGATTTTTGTTTGCCTGCTTCAGAAGATTAATGTGGCCAGGTGTGTGTGTGTGTGTGTGTGTGTGTCTGCGTGTGTGTGTGTGTGTGCATGCTTGCACATATGTGCCTACAGTATGTTTTTGTGTGTGTTCTCAGCTTTGTCAGTTCACAGTTAAAACCTGCCAACCTCCCCTGCTATCAACGGTCCCCTGGTTTCCTCTCTCCCCCTCTGTCTCGCTTCTCTTCCTCCCCATCTCTCTCTCTTATGAACAGATTGAACTTCTTAATGAGCTGTTTTTATGGGCTCCTAATGCTCATCCACAGCTCTCCATATGCTCTTTTCTTCCATCCGTCCATCTCTCTCTGTCTCCCTCGACTCATCCATCCACCTCCTCCCACGTGCGTCTCCCCTGCTTTCCTGCTGCAACAATGTTTGCATCTTATGGACACCAGAGAGTAAACACGCACTTACGGTCACATTCATGCACAGTTTGCTCATGCGTAGCAGCGCATTCTTGTTTATCGCTTAAAAAAAAAAAAAAAAAAAAAAAAAAAAAAAGGGGCGTTCTGGTTAGAAATGCGCAGAGCGCTCAGCTGGCGACCGTTCCTGATTGGGACGTATTTTCTCATCAGCGAGCGCAACAAATAAATAAGTATTGACAGGTCTACAGTCTTTCATGGCAGCAGACTCAAAGTGAGTCGTTTTCCGTGAACTGAAGCCAGAGAAGGCACTAAAGGTGTGAGCAAACCTCATTTTATTCGAAACATGTCGGCTTTTCATTCAGCTGCTTTTAATCAGAGGGAAACGTCAGCAGATGTGAGTAATGCTGGAACAATTGCAGCGGGTATGCTCTTTTCTTCTTCGGCAGTTCAAGTCTGTCACTGAACTTGCTCGATTTGTCAGAAAATGGGAGTCCTCTGCACATTTCATAGATGAGATAAGGGTCTACTTAAAGTTCAGCGGGGGTCTGAAATTCCAGGACTCAGCGGCCAGTGAAGACGGGTTCCTGGTTCAAGTGATTCAGCGATCACTTGAATGGCTGCAGCCTTCAGTCAGGTGATTCAGGTGTGTTGAGGCTAATGCTAACCAAGACTAATGTGAGCGTGGCTAATTAGTGCTCGTTTTGACAAATGAGAGATCTCGTTTTACAGCAGCGATCTCACTTACAGAGACTTTGCCTTTGGTATTCATCGAAATAACTAACGATTGTTCACCACACAAGGCTGCTTAGCATTCCCACGTAGTTACAGTGAGTGAATGACTGGTTATGTATATCTTGAATATGGTCAATTAAAAAAACAATCTAATTTATACACGTCGGTATCAGTTGTCAGTAATTATTCGGATTTGTGCTTTTTGTTAAGCTGGTTAAACCGACCAGCAGGTTTTTCTTTAATTTGTCGCTAAAATAATGTAAAAAAAGATTAACAAAATGAAGAGCGACATGCAAATGTATACATTTCCGAGGTTTACTGGGAAAGTTTCTTGTGCAGTTGAAAAGCAACAAAACGCTCTGCTTCCTCCCTGAACGGACAGTACACCGCCACACTCCCTCTGGCAAGTATCACAGCTTGTAACAACTTTTTTTTTTTTTTTTTTTTTCTAGCGGCTCGAGGTCCCTCAGTTCTCGTTTGGGGGATTTTTACTTGTTCTTCCAGAAAAAAAAAAGCCTTTGAGCCTCTGCGAGGTTCTTTTGCCAGCCTGCGTGCTCCGCTCCTGTGAGGTTTGTCCAAACATTTCTGATGATGATTAAATTAAAAGCCTTCGAGGGGCAGGGAAAACCTTCACCTTACACGACGACGGCGTGAAGGTCGGGACGTCGGTGTGAAAGGAATCCTCTTTATATCTGCAGCCGATTGTTTTGTGCCAACAGTGTGATGTGTGCTTCCAGAACTTGTTTCTATTAACGTTCCAACAAGCAGAGACTGTTTACTTTCACCAGTTCAAAGCAGGGTCCAGCCACAATATTTAACGGGAAGTAGAGGGTATTTCTTTCAACGTTTTTCCTCTGAATATGACTCTCCTCATTCAGAATGAAATGCACTCAGCCCAACCGGTATGTTCTACCATTTTACAAACCATTTTATAGCTTTTAGCTTGCACAATTGCAATACTTAATTTCATGGCACAGACACAGAAGACATTCTCTACTAAAAGGTTCTCCATTAATGTGGGAAATCAATCTTAATGTTGGTATGCTGCCTTGATTTGTCTCCAATCAGTTCTCTTGTAAAGTCAAGTTCAATTCCAACTCTGGCTGTGATTTAATAAATATACTTCCTTGTGAAGAGAGAGACCTTTAAAGGCATTTATCAGGACTCCCAGCTGTGAAAAAGTATTCTCCTTTTCACTTATTTCCTTTGTTCTTCCATTTTAGTCGCACCTCAGAGTTTCGGATAATCAAATATATTTTGATCTTAAGCAAAGAAAACCTGAGTCAATACAAAGTTCTATCCAAACAAATCTTGCCAAACATGAAAATACTATGGGGACATTTTGTTAAATTATAAATTACATGCAATGCATTTAAAAATATGCACCTTTTTAAATATAATTTTAAGACAGGGTCTTGATCAGAAATCCATAGATATTTATCAGTCCGGACTGAGCATCACACCTGCGCTGCTGAATTCAACTGGTATAAAATGTTGATTAAAATAGCCTTTTTAGAGTGATAGTGGTTTTGTTGCGTGTATATATTTTAATGATGTTCCTGAAGTCCACATGTCGTAGCCGCTGGGTAAAAATCTCGTCCAAAATTGTAACTTTTCAGGAAAAGAAATGAGAACTTCTGACATCTTAAAGTAAATTCACACAGTTTAGTCAAAGTCGCGAGCTGCTTTTATACTTTTCAACAGAAATTCATCAATGTAACACAAATGAATGTGACGCGTAACCAATAGAGCGCGAAAATAAAAAAGAAAACCGCAGATGCCAGATTTTTTTGCCTGACGATGACAATATGATTGCTCCAATCAGCAGGCATTGACAGAGCAGAGGATTGTTGGAAACGAAGGATTTCCACTGAAATTCCAACATTCTGGGAAGAGGTCTGGGAAGGAAGGCAGAGTGGAGGTAAGCAGAAACTGGAGGTGCTTAGCCAGCCATAATGGTGCTGGAGCCTCATCTGTATGTGTTATCAGCCCGTCTCCCCAGGCTCTCGCACAAGTCTGAACTCACACTTTCACACTGGATATACCCTCACACACACACACACACACACACACACACACATTCACACCAAGACACTGTTTTTTTTTTTTCCTCACTAAATACAGATGCCGCCGTACTTTTTCACTCCTCTCATATTTTCACCTCTCGCATTTATGAACGCACCTTTTCTCCTAACCCCACTCCCCTGTGTACCAGACGGCCTTGCAAATAAGCAGGTATTACTGAAAAGAAAAAAAAAAAAATCTCGGTGTTGAAGGAAGCCGGGGTGGAGTTGGATAGGGAGGTGAGAATGTTTAATAACACATTCAGCAGTTTTGCCCCTCAGCAGATACAATATGCACATTTCCCTTTCACCTAGCCTGTCTCCATTTTTTATTTTTTTTTTTTCCAGCCGCTGGGACTTCATTTTAAAGTACAATGCTTACATTGTACTTGCAGCCCAGACAAAAATGCACAACAAAACGCAATTCTATTGAAACTCGCATCCAGAAACTTAAGAAAAATGCTTAATAATGATAAATGTGGGAACTTGTATGTAGATTTTTAATACTTTTCCCCTTTACTACCAACACACAAACAACTCTTTAAGCCCAAAATGACTCTCTGCCTTAATCCGTCCAGTTCTCTAGTTCTCAGTTCGGAGAAGTGCAAGCAACACTGAGCCACTTTTAAAGTCTACAACATGGATTACATGATACAGTCGGGATGCAATAGGAGGATTGAATTGATTCCAAAAGAGAAACATACACAGTTCATTTTTACAAACATGGATGCATAGAAATAATTAGATGTTGCAATATTAGAATCCACAAAATCTCTTCGTTAAGTAAACTTGCCTTCTGAGGGAGACTTTGAAGTCTGCCTCCGACGTTGCAGTTAGCATGACTAGCATGCTAACTGCTAGCTCCCGTCCTCAAGAGATGCTACCGTGCAACTTGTGAATGCATCTGAGTTTTATAACATCTGAATCAAGCATGTTTTTTTTTCTGACAACAAGCCATTCATTTGACTCTGCCGTGATAGACCATTTTTACAGGATTTTTAAGCATCGTCAGAATACTGCGACCGGCTAACTCGGCCTATATTTAATAAATGCTAAATTTAGCATGTACTTCCTGCTAAATTTAGCTACAATTATATATTAATTAACCTGTGAAATAATCATTATACTTAATGATTATTTTATATAATAATATAATTATATATTATTATATAGTATATAATAATATATTATATAGTATAATAATAATCATTATACTTAATGATTATTTTACAGGTTAATTAACTACATTTGATTATCTCTAGTTCAAACCTAACCTCCGTTACTCTGTAGAAATTTTCCCCAGACACAGTTTGACCTTTAGCAATTAGAACCACCTTAGCACAATGACAGAAATAAATGAACAAGCCAACATTTTACTGGATTATCCTCAATTTGTGATATCCGCAGTCAATTTGTGACTTATAAAATTTCCAAAAACAAAATAATTTCCCAAAAATATTGTTCAAATTTGTCTTCCCTCATGAACCTAGTATCTTTTTGTCCTCTTTATTGCCTTGAAAAAACATGACTAACAAGGTATCAAAACATATTCCTTGAAGTATTCCACCACATTTCTTCTTCTGTCTTGTACAAGTGGATGTCTTGGTAGAGCCAGGTGTATGTTATTGACTTCCTCTCTACAGTTCCTACCTATTACGGGCAGCAGCGAGGAGCCAAGACCTCCAACAGAGCACATCAAAAAACCCAGTGGTGCATTTACAAACCCTTCCCATACATACATTTACACATCACACTATTGCCTCCTGTTGGCTCAGCCCGTGCTTGGGGAGTAATGCAACAGCTCAATGGGATGCAGAAAGCCTCAAAGGGATTTATACATGAGCTCAACTAACAGAGAAAGGGAGAGAAGGTAGTGGCTGATTTGAGAGAGGATCTGGACCGACCATTTAATTCGGAAATCATTGAACTCATCTCACAAATTCAGGTTCTTAAGGAAAAAACTACAACAGCCAGAGTGATGAGTTTTCTATTTGTTTTTTTTTTGTTTTTTTTTTATATGCCCACCTGTCTGGCGTCCTTCTCTTGCCGTTCTCGTTGACGTCAAGCAGGAGCTCGGAGGAGTCCACTGGAGACGTGGTGCTGGTATCGAGGAGTAGCTGCTCGTGCTGAGCCAGATACTGAGCCGGGTTCTGCTTGGCGAGCCTGGCACAGTGTAGAAGCTCCCTCTGAAGCAACGGCAGGTTGGCCTGGGGAAAAAGTTTTTATAAAATTACGTCAAAAAAAAAAAAACAACCTCAAAGCAGGAAACATTTTTAGGGATTTTTCCACCTAACTGCCTCTAGCTGCCGGCACAGGCAGAGCCAGTTGTGTGCTGAAAAGGTTAAAACAAAAGTTCAGAAGCAGTTTTTGCTTTTCACAGGAGTTGTTCACCTTGAAGTAATTGAAATTGTATTCAGCATTTCTGTGCAGGAACAGAGATCAAACCTACTTTTTAAGCATACATATATATATATATTTTTTTTTTTTTACGATTGCTTTTATATAACACTTGACGCTGTCAACTGGGAGTTATATCTCTGTTTGTACTATCGTGGCGAACAGGAGGTACACATGTGGTTTTCAAAAAGCTATTACAAGACATGAGTCACATATTTTAATAGTTTTTGAAACCACATGTCACATTATGTGACAGTGTTTGTTAATTGGAAGATCGCTCCCGTTTAGCAATAAAGTGGTGGCGAACGCAGCTCTATATTAAACCAAACGCAAAATGAACTTTTAAGATTAAAAGCAAAGTGTTCAGAATTTTTTATTCACTAATTTTCTTTTATAAGTTCACCTACAGCTGCAAATAAGAATTTTTACTACTCTGCTAGTGAGAACGGTCGGTACCAATATATGATTTTTTCCCCCTGTTTTACGATGGTAGAAACAAAAAAGACAAGCTCCAAATAAACATTTTATGTAGCATTGTGTCTGATTTGATTACATATGATTGTATTTCAGCGTTTTTACAAGTTATTTTGATGTTTTGATTCTGTTTTATTGTTTTCCTGGGAAGCAATTGGGGATTTTTATCTTGGAAGGCATTATTCAAATGTCTTTAATAGTGTATTTATATATTTTTTGTCTCTCACTCAGTATATGCCAAAAAGTCAAATTTTAGTCACTCTTCATTTAAAGTTAGGAAGTTTCCAAATATAAAAAAAAGTGGTATGTCACGTATTTTTGAAGCGTCCAAACACATATTTTATTTTAATGATAAAATAAAAAGGATAAATCATAAATATTACTCAAGTAAAAGAAAACGGCACAGTGCAGTAAAACTAAGTAAAAGTTACTCCCGTGAATGTAACAAGTACTACCCACTTTTGAACATAACATCAGTAGCTTAGAGGCTGCTAGTTAACAAGCTTAAGGTGCTGTATTGGTATTAACTTCTCATCATTTAGCTAACATCATCTGCAATCAACAAATTTACTCAGTTCGGTCGGTTAGTTTGGAGGAAAAACTGCCAAGTTGTTTGCGTTTTGCTGCCATGATTCTAACAGAGACCTGAGTAGCTCTGCACAGCAGCAGCAGGTCTCCAGGAATAGAGTCTTACCGCTCATGTTGCGTTTAAAGGCGGCTCAGAAAAGCAGGTTACGACGTGTTAACAGTGAATTAAACGGTTTTAACTGCTGGAAAAAGTCACAGAGGGCACAGATATTGGAAGTGTTGAAGCCCCAATTGTAACAAATCAATATAGGAATAACAGAGAGTTGGCCACTCTGAGGGAAAAACAACAAACAGCTTCCAGTCCAGGAGGGCGGCAAAGCTGATGCTCTGGGCGGGCAATGCCCCCCCAATGCCCTCCAATGCCCCCTGCCCCCCCCATGCTGCCGGGCCTGATCTAACACAAGTGTTAAAAGGAAGGCAGAGAGTTGTTCAGAAAATCTCAGAAATTGTCCATGTCTCCATCTGAAAGATCAGATCCAAAACAAAGTTTCTCATTCTTTGACTCAAAGCACCGATGATTAAACTCGCCTTTGCATTACAACCGAACCAGAACTGCTCCAAGTGACCCGGAGCACATTAACACCTATAAGGTTTTTCTGTGACGCATTCATTTTTTTAAAAAATTTTTTTTAGTTGTAAGAACAGCACCTTTCTTTTCAATCTGTCTTTGACTGTAACAGAGGGAGTCTGCTTTCTTGTGAAGTTGCAGGGACATACAGGTATGTGAGCATCCACTTCAAAGACATCTGATGGCATGTGTTTCAAGGCAAGAAGATGAAAGCGTTGCGTCAGGAAGCCTCAGAACAAGAACGGGCGCTATTTTAGCTGGGATACGTCACGCTTTAGGTGGGTTAATCTTTGTCTTGTCCTCCGAAAAAGAAAATCTTTCAAAGTCTCGAGACTTTCTGGGGTTTTATAATCTTCTCCTTGTCTAGCTTTACTGCTTTAATGTTTATTCCCCTGATCCACTCTGACTTTTCCATCTACTTAATCTCCTGTTATTATAATCGTTGCATAAACCAGCCCTGATTTTTTATTTTTTATTTTCTAGCATTAATGTTTAAATCTATGAAAATCACCTTCATACAATAAAAGAAAAGCCAGGAGCTGAACTTTGCTTTACCTTCCAGAGCTAATGATCCAGTAACAGTTTATGATCATAATTATTCCAGGATAAAAAAAAAAAGAGGCTAAAATAAATAGCTTTGACCCTGATGAACCAATCTTTTATTAATTGGAGGTCATCCTAATTGCCTGTGAGATGCGGGAGGCATTAACAAGGAGATTGAGTCAAGAAATGCAGAGCACTAAAGAGGCTGCATCATTTTTCATGTGATTAAGTGCGGTGTTTGTTCCGTAAAGCTGCCAGACAGTAACACACACACACACACACACACACACACAAGTACACGCAATGAAATAAGCCATCAATAAGCATTCGATAACCTAAGCTTTAAATTTGATTCACATTATTACCTTTTTCTTTTGTAAAATAACAATGAAGATTTTGGAAAAAAGTGCACGTAGTTTTCCTATTTGGAGTAAAAACTGACAAAATATTAACTCACTTTGAAAGACAAATTGATGTATTTTTATTTATTTTTTTACAAAGTGTCGTCTATTCAGTCCTCTTTAGCCACCGCTTTCTGGCACCATCTCACTGTAGAAACAGCTGCGAGTCCTTTAGTTTCACCCAACGATGAAACTAAAGGACGGGCAATTTTTGCCCGTCCTTCTTCGCAAAAGAGCCAAACTCTGTCACACTGGATTGAGGGAGTCTGTCAAGATCAGTTTTCAATTATCAAAATTTGTAAATAAATTTAAATCTAGACCCATTTCAACACATGAACTCAAGTCTGCAGCCCCTAATATGATCTCCAATAACCTCTGACATGCTTTTCTGTCCTGCCACTGATTTTTCAGTTCTCCACCATGCCGGTTTACCACATAAAATATCAATAATAATAATAAAACAACATGAGTATCTACATCGGACACCATTGTAGGAAATGGAGCTTTTGCACGCCTCTGTTATCCCATTTTAATTATTTCCTCTTGCGGCTTATTCTCACTGGCAGATTTGTTGCGTCGCGCTTTAACGAAGGCTGAACGGTTCGACTGCAACGGCACGACGTACCCTGGCGAAAACAGAGAAACGCTGTGGCAAATCTGTGGCGGACACCCAACAAGCACATCGCGTCACAGGCATTGTGTGGTTTATGACGGGCTCCTTCCAGTAAGGCCTCCACACCAATTTGTGGTTTTAGCATTAAGAAAAAGTGGACAAGGAGCTGAGCGGGCTCGAGATGGCGGGTTGAACTTTGTGTATGTGCATGTGAATTAGTTTTAGCGAAAAACCACACGCCCTGACGCACATTGTTGCACCCTTTAATGTCCCCCTCCCCTACACATGCAAGGTACCATATGGTACCGAGCATTAAAGGCCCCACTGTGGGAAGACACTAAAATTAGGTGCTGGGGAGAGAGACAGCAAAGTAGAGAGAGGGAAGGAGAAATGCAGGGGGGCAGGGGGGGGAAGAAGAAAGTTGCATCTTTGATTCCACAGCCATCCCAGGGATGCACTCACCATCTGGCAAGGAGAGGAAAAGGGAACGGGGCGGATGGACAGACGGATGGACGAATCGGTGGAGAGAGAAGAAAATAATTGCAGGTGAACATATTGGGATAAATAGGGGAAAATGACAAATACAGCAGAATAGTGGGTTAAAGGCGTGGACACGCCGCGTAAACAAAGAGCAAAAGGGTGTGACAGAAACAAGCCGGCTTTATATTAAATGTTCCGCCTGTCCGTGCTCTCCATCTTTCAGTTACAAACTGATATTGATCTCATCTCCGCTCACATCCCAGAACATGAGCTGGACTGTGACTGCACAGTGGATCCCCTCCGCATCAACCCCAGGTCCATTCGTCATGTTTTGACTATCACAACAAATCGCAGCTCTGCCACCGCCACAGGCCTTCCCTCCAGCCCCGCCGGCTGCAGACCAGCATATGCAGCTACGTAACTCTAAACGCACACAGACGACCACAGCTTCGCTCGCAGATACGAACACAAGAATCGCCATCCCTCTTAATTCTTAGTGCTGAGCGCATTAATATTTACTTTATGTAAGATAAATCCAGGTTAATTAGTTTCATTTCAAAACAACTACATTATCTTGATAGTGGAAGTCTGCTTTGCTCTTGGGCTAGCAGCTTTAGCTTCAGGTTGCGACTCCATGGATTTATACGAACTAAAGGCACAAAGTGAGAAACCCACTGCAGCTGCAATATTAACAACCTAGAATCCTTCAAAAGGATGAATGAATAAAACTTAGACAAAACCTGCCGAGAATCTACCTGGTGAAAAAAAAAAAAAAAAAAAAAAAAA
>VMRN01000014.1:2985843-3009727 GCA_010277015.1 Poeciliopsis turrubarensis
ACAAAAAAAACTAAAAAAAAAAAAAAAAAAAAAAAAAAAAAAAAAAACCCAGAAAAAACAACCTGGAAAAAAAAAAAAAAAAAAAAAAAAGAATATTCACTAAATATCTGCTTTTCTCCCACATGAAGGCACAATTCAATTCGAACATGTTTGTTAGTTTTTCGAAAATGATCTTTTATAATGGAGTTAAAATACAGTGAGAAAGAAAGAGTGTTAAACTTAAAAAAACAACAAAAAAAAACAGAGGAATAAATCTGCAGAAAAATAAAGGCTAATGCTGAAAATGGGGATGAATATCTTGAACTCAAGTGGGCACATCTGGATCCCGAATGCCTAAATGCTTTCCAGATTCTGGTTCGAGAGACGTACAGGCAAGCAACCCCTTTGTAGTCATTGTATATTTGAATATCTACCTTCAGAAAGGGTACGACAAAAGGTCGCAGGGGGAAGTTGGTGGCTTCTTGGAGCTTGGAGTGGAATTCCTCGATGGTTAGTGTGGAATTCTGTGGGAGAAGAAGAGAGGAGGAGAAGGAAAACATGACTCCATGTGGAAGGAATTAAGTGATAATATTACTTATTGGAAACTAAGCTGTATCCTGGTCTGGAGTGAATGTTTTGGCTTTTGTAATAGGAAGCATATGTGGCAGACCACAGTGAAAAGAGCCTCACAAAACAAAGACACAAGCAGAAATCTCAAAATGTTTGTAGTCGTAGGCATTAAAGTGTTACGAATTGCACATACGTTTTAATAACGGGTTGTCTGGAATCTTCCTTCAAGGTCTAAGACCGTTCATATCATCTCTGCAGTCTCAATCATATCATTTAATTTGCTGCACGTTGTACTTTTCTGCTCAGTCGGGTGGAAATGTTTTTCTAGGGTATTTTAATTTTACTACAAGCCTCAAATATTGAGCATCCTCGATATTTGGATGACATGAGTGGACCGACTTTACCAGTAAAAGGGCTGGACAGACTCCAATGAAAAATATACAAAATAAATCACCACAGCCAAGAATTTGGGAGAGTTTGTCATAAGAGTGTTGCCGTTTTAGTTTTTGACAGACCTCCAGATCTCGCCAAGCTGGCAGAACATACATCACTTTTATTACCCTGGATATAGTGCACACAAACACCTCAGATTTGACCTTTCACCTTAAAGATCTAGGTACGTTAAGGCCATTTCATAGCCAGGATGTCCTTGCTGGATCCTTGGGCTACCTGCTATCATCCATAAAGTTGGCAATAAAATAAACTGAATACTGAAAATAAGCAAGAGCAAAACACTAACAGTCAAGAAACTGAATAAACCCTGGTGTGCATCCATTGGTGCAAAATAAATAAATAAATACATAAGAAAAGCTTTTGGGCATTTGGACGTTAAAGTTTTTCCCCTGCAGAACATTTCCCTCGACATCAGCTCCGTCATAACACAATGTCAGCATAAACATGCAAGCAAAAGCTGCAGTCATAATCAGATGTGAGCAGATTCTCCAGAGTACCGCCATATGTGTTCAAATACACCAAGCCTTTCATTTCATTCAGTTTCTGAAGCTGGTAAAATTGATCGCCTTTCCAGATTATTGTCCATTCAAAATTTTAAGGAGCTTGTCTGTCCGTCCGTCCATCCGTCCATCCATCCATGGGGAATTAAAATAAAGTTTCACATTTTTATATTCTTGTAAATTCTTCTTTTATTTTCTCTCAAAAAAAAGCTTCAAAATGTGGCACGCTTTCAATCCACTTTGAAGATTTTCATGCTCTGCACACGCATGGTTTCACTCGACAGGCTCTTTTGCCAACCGAGGATTAGAACATCGTACTGCAAAACGTCCAATAGGTTCTAAAATCTCTTAGCCGCTTCTAGAGATTTTCAAGAAAGCCATAACGTTTTTTCCTAGCATCTTTGTTTTTGAAAAAAAAAAATGTGTATTTTTTGCCGCCGTTTTATTTTTTTTACAAGACCTACTTGAGCCTCTGACTTCAGTCTGATAAAACAAGTGGAACTGAGATCACTTTACCAAGCATGTCCTTCTAATTTCCCTATTCTTGCTATTTTTCTTTCCAGCAGTCAAAAACGATCTCTTTATATCCGCGTTTGTACTTTAATATCTTTCTGCTTAATAACAAACTCAAACGTTGATGTAAAATCTGGATTGTATCTTCTTTTGTTTCCATTTTAATGATCGATGATACGGCTTTCAGTTTTAGCACCAAGTAGACAAAGGAGCTGAACATGCACACTTGCAAAATAACAGTCAAACAAGGGAGAGAGAGAGAGAGAGAGAGAGAGAGAGAGAGAGAGGAAAAAAAAAGAATCAAGTGAGACAGACACCGTGAAAAAAAAAAAAAAAAAAGAAAAGCAGACGATATTATTTTTCCTCCTCGCGCTCTGAATTATTTCCCAGACCTGAGTTTTGTTGCATTCAGTCTTACATCTGTTCGCCCAGATTGCGTCGGGGCTGTTCTTGACAGCCAGCGAAAGCTCCTGAGCCTCCGTCTCTCCCTCTCCCCTGCACGCAACCGACTAATTAACAGTGTCACTCTTTTCAATAAGGCAGGAGGAGGGACACGGAGACGGTGATAGCAGAGATGAAAACAGAGGGGGAACAGAGGGATGCGTGGCGGGGAGGTGTGCGAGCCAAAAGGACGCAGGAGAGGCATCTGCGTACGCAGACGATGAGAAAAATAAACACGGAAAAAAGCCAAAAACAGGTTATACTCTGTGTGGTTAATTAAGAAAATGTCTCCCCCCTCTCTGCTCTTCATGTCTTCTGCCTCCTCCTCTTTTCAGCACAACATTCAATCGGTATTTCGGTATCCCCCTGCTCATTTAAGTGCAAATTTTCTCTGATCGCAGCCTTGATATGTCCATGTCAGCTAAGCGAGAGAACACATCTGTTTTATCTAATCTCAGTTGGTCGAATGTGTTTTTTACGCTCGCAGGCTTCATTCGTGCAGCATCGGATATAAGGCTGAAGTAGCGTTTTAATATATTCATTTGTGCCAAGCCTTTCATAAAACTCTTTGAGTTTAGAAGTTTGGAAGGGAGTTTAAAATGAAACCGTATTCGATAACATGATTGTGCGAAACTCGTAATTTATATAATAAGTCCAATCATTTAATAAAAAGTCTAGAATGACATTTTTCCAGCTGAACTGAATGAAGGTAGGATCAGAGCAACCTGAAAGCAATGCTGCACAGGAAATTCATCTTTTCAGGTAATATATAGCACAACTCGGTGATTAGAGAAGTTGAAGGGAATCCACTTTAGAAAACTCCAAATGTGGTAAATAGACAAAAAAATACCAGCAAAACGTGAATAAAATAGTGAAATGATAGTGCTAGTTTCAGTATTTATTAAAGTTCAAATATCGACGTTGAAAAGAAAGAGTAATAACGCCCTGTTTGGTGAGATCTGAACCAAGCTGCACACTGATTTACATCATTGTTTATGTAAAACTAATTTCCAAGAGTTGTCAGGTAAAGCACTTAAGACAGAAGGCATTTACACATTCCTGGACTATTTAAAATCTTGCTTTACAAACAGCGTACTGTGAATGACAAGTGACTAATGAACGACAAGCGCTCTCTTACCCACTTTTCTGTTCAGTGGGAACTACTAAACGTGTTATTCTTGCTGAGTATCTTCCAGAAATAAAGTTATTCTGGGAGGCCTTTAACTCTTTCACCATTCTCATGCTTACCACTAGTCCCAGCACCAGTGTGCGGACTCGTTCGCCGATTTCGGGTGAGATGTCGTTGCCGAACTGTTGCAGAGTTGTGAGGAACCGCTTGAGTTTGCTGAGCTGCCGGGCGCCGCACGCCGGCGGCAGCTGCTGGTTGGCCAGCGAAGATGAGGAGGACGAGCTGGGGCCGTTGCTGTAGCCATTCGGAGGAGATGGCGCGCCGTTGAGGGCCGTTGGGGAGTGGCTACTGCCATTTGTCACTGCACAAATCAAAGACGAGAAGAATCTTAAACTCAATTCTTGACATTCTTGAAATCTCGCGTTGAAGGGCGCAAGAGAAATAAGACGTTTGTTCTCAAAGGAGCGTCCAAGTTTGATCTCTGGCAAGGAGACAAGAAGAGTCGTAAAAACAGAGGTCAGAAAAGCGTCCAATCAAATGAGATAACGGCATTAATGAGTTGAACGAACACATGAATTGTTCACCCAATCCACCGAGTTCTAGCGACTAATCGAAGCAATGTGCGCTCCACTGTTAACACGCTTCACTCTCCACATTTGCTTGCAATTTCTGTGCTTTTTCAGATCCCTTAAGTCATCCCCACAGAAAAGCACTTGGGAGACATTTCACCTCCTCACTCCTCCTCCTCCCTTTCCTTCTCCTCTGCAGCCTAAACAAGCAGGGACAGCGGGACCCCCGCCAGAGTGAGACTACAGCAGTCGCGTGTCTTTGTTCATGTTGCGGGAGTCGATGTACAAAGACATACAAGGCAACATAAAGCTCTCTCCTTAATGAGATTAGTCTCTGACTGGCGATACATTCACTCCCCCTCTGGCCGCCGTCCAAGGCCGCCACTGTAAAGAGACGAGATACTCAAACTGCATCTGGTGACAATTATGGCGGATGGGAATCAAAGCGTACTGCTTTGTAAAAAAAAAAAAACAAACAAAAAAAAAAAAACAAAAACCTTTTGGCATGGGTAATGAGAGAGCCAGGTCTTTCCTCCCTCGTTGCACGGAAGCATCAACGTTAATTGTGGGTTGCAAGTGTGTGCAGCAGAAAGAGACGGGGGGGAAAAAAAAAAAAAAAAAATTGTATAAATTAAGTTCAAGGAGTACGAGGAAAGTCTGAAGCTGGAAAAGAACAAAACAGAGCCTCTGTTGCAGACGAGAAGGAGCGCCGCTCAGATAAGACTAGAGAGCGTGAAGCATTTTGAGCCACACGGCTTCAGATTCCTTGATTCTAGTGCTCTTCATGAAAGTGGTTAAGTATCTACTTCTGAGAGAATACAAGGGTGTAATTTGCTCATCACCAGTGATGTGCGTACCACGGCGAAGCTCCAACAGTTTGTAAGCGTGGGTGTTAATGAACCAGCGGAGGGAGCTCTGCCTTACGGAAAAGACTCGATGCAACTTGATAATAAGGTCTTGAGGTGACGTTAACCCCCCTTTTTTTAATATTTACGCACTTAGGCTGTCTTCCCATGGAGCTCTCCTGTGGAAGAGTCAGCTCCTCCATAAATAGTTTTCAATACGAAGGTGAAATTAACGCTCAGGTCGACTCTGGTCTCACTTTAGGGGTGGGTTGAGGTTCTGCTGCTATTTGAGGTTCTGGGAAGTTTCTGACCCGAAATCTTAAAACGGCTCGCTTTAAAAAACTGAAACTAAGTAATAAGGTGAAAAAAAAAAAAAAAAAAGTTAAACTGGAAAATATGGCATTTTACTCTGGGTCTGTATGTTCCTTTGTGATTTTGTTTCCCCATTTCAGACACAAGTTTTTTCCATTACATTTCTTCCTGCTTCCATTTTGTACTGGCAAATTCACCATTTGGAACGAATTTACTTCATGATTTCTGCAGATAAAAAGCCATAAAAATGCTAAAATCTTACACAGAGATAAATATAATTCTGCAGTCATTCAATAAATTAGAATATGTATTTCGATGCGGCTCGATTGCCAGATTGAAACTGAACTCCTGAAAATAACAGTTTAAACCGGTATCATAAACAAGCCCACATCTTGGAATATTTCTTTTTAAATTGGTCTGATTTAGTATTCTGATCTTAAATGTTATGTTTTCACTGTCTGTAAGTGGAAAATTGTTACAGTTGACACAAATACAGACTTGAAAACGTCAGTCAGGGTGTCGTTGATCTATATTATGTTTCTGAAGTAACATTTCAATTATATTGCAATCTATTAAAAATGACTGTATATCATTTTCTGCTTCCAGTAAATGTGGTTCTGATCAACATTTGAGTCACATAACCCATGAAATATTTGGGATTTTGACCCCTGATCTTATAAAACAATCCTAAGCAGCATTTTCTGAGTACATATTAAGCTATTGTGGTCATATAATTACTTGTACAATAAATGTTGAAAATACTGAACACAGTTACTTCATTTCAATGATGCAGATACATAATATCTCCTGACAACTGCTTTTCAAACGTGAAGCTTCAGCTACAAAATGACCAGAACTCCTGGTCATTCGCATCAATTTTTGCTGCCGTCAAAGACCTTCCTCGGTTTTTACCTTGTCTTTCCTCTATTAGCATTGCACAGAAGCAAAGTGCTGAGTTACGCGATACAGAATTGCAGCGCTGCTCACATGTGGTGGGTGTGTAGGAGCTGTTGCGGGGCGCCCCTTGTGTGCTGGGCGGAGGCGGCATGGTAGGGGGCGTCAACCTGGACTGTGTCTTGACATCCGCAGGTGAGTCGGGCATGGTGGAACGCTTCCCAGGGCGATCTGATGAAAGACAAAATCAGAGGCAAAGGTCACAACACTGGTCGGTTAAGAAAACATCTTCTGCACAAGGCCAGTCCAAAATATGAATGGATTTCAAGCGGACTGGGTTTTGCTCTCGACGCGTCCGCGCTGCATCACGTGACCTGTTGGATGGTAAATGATCTACAAGAGGAGTTTGACTCTAGATTCCAGCACCCAAAACAATCATACTGCCCTCCAACACAGCCCCAGTTTGACAAAACCAACCCGGAGATAATGACTACAGCCATTACGGTTGAACTAATGCGGACCCTGGCTCCCACAGTTTAATTCTTGTATCTCTAAGTTATATTCACATCTGCTCAGAAAAAGGAGACATTTCACAGATAAAATTCATTATCACAACCAAAACATTTTCTCTGATGCGTCTGTTTTCGCTTAATTCAGTTGCTCGCTGTTCAGGTGATAACGCGGCATATTGAATATGTGGGAACGGCAGCAACAAGACCTTATCAGAGTCCCGCAGTGCGCATAAGGGCAGAGCCCCTCATTGTGCACGCGAAGATACCGAGCTTCTTTCTGCGAAAAGCTGTAACAAGGCTGTCGTTGAATCAACAGTCTGTAATCAAATCGTGTCTCCGTTGGCACATTTTGGAAAGGAAATTTATGAAAAACATTTTGGAAAGGAAATTTATGAAAAAATAAAAAAAGAGAGAAAAAACGTCGAAGGGAGGCAAGACCAGGAAAGGCAGAAGGTGAACCAAAAGTGCATTCTGTAACAATGAGAGTGTTGCCGTCGCCTTGGAGTACATGCAACACGGTGAAGAAGTCAAACAGACGGCCTATCTGGACTCAGGTCATACATGTTTTACAGCAAGGGTGCGGGGGAGCAGCGATGAACATTTTCCGCTGGACCCGCCACTGTGTTTAGGGATGTGCGCGTGTGTTTTTCTCTGCCCGTATTTCACCGTTTGAATCCAAAGTGTCATTCTGTCAAGCTTAGGTGAAACAAAATAGGCAGGATAGTCTGAGCCTATTAGCTCCAAGCCCTGCTGCCAGCAGCCGCGCCGCGCCATGACTAAGAATTTTAGTCACACTGACTTGGCTTTCAGCAGGGAGACAGGCAAGAGATGGAGATGTTTGCTCCACTGCTCTGCTTTCCATCTACCCTGTTGGAGCATATTTGTTTATCCTAAAGCACACATCGACCTGCTGCAGAGACAGCAGATTGAGAATGATGCAAGTGCGTGAAAGATTGGAGATTTTCAAGCAAGGTTTGTGAACTCTAACTGAGAGTTACGTTTTGGACAATCGGAAAATAGCGACTGCAAGTTGTACTGCGCTTTTTTTCACTTGATGGGAATATTTTTCTCTTCCAGGAGCTTTCGAAAAGTCAGACGAACCGGGCGATCCTGATTGTTGCTGGGGGTGAGAGTGTCGGCTGAACTCAATTATTCCTCAAATAAATCTGACAATTAACTCTTAATATGAGTCATTGTAACTCAGCAATATCACAAAACGCACCACTGACAAAACACAACAAGCCTTTTCTAGAAAAAGTTCTCCACACTGTTTATGGTGGACTGGATGATTTTTTTTTTTAAAAGTGATGCATGTCGCACAGCCAACTTCAAATCAAAACCTAAAATCTTCAGGCAAATCTTTTAACATTCTGTTCAGACATGTTTATGGCTTAATAAATTACACTGCCAGAACCCAGTACAATATGACTACCTAAACTACCTGACATGATGCAATCTGTGTTGCATGAGTCGATACAAATTAGGGATTGACGGGAAAAAGTGACGAAAGCACAAACCCCTTCTCTATACTTTCCATCCAGGCCAGACAAAGAACGCTCTACCTCTCTAATTTTGACACAATAAACATGTCTTGGGTATTTATTTAACAAATTCAGCAGAAATGCCAGAAGAAATAAATCTTGCCTCTAGTAGCCAAGTATCACTGCCTACAACATGATCTGTGAAACTACAACGTCGTTAAAAAAAAGATAGCTGGGAGTCAGGAGCCCAGGTAATCCATCATTTCCCCGTCAAACAAGAAAAGACCTCATGCTGTAGATGCTTAACGGGCCAATTAAACCGAGCAAAGCCGCCGTTTCACACATGGCTGTGATTATTCAGTTCCAATGTATTGTTGAGCTCATGCTGCTAATTGTTCTGTGTCTATACTTTTCCTGATTGTGGGGTCATTTTGGCCCAGTTCATTTGTTCCTGCCATAAAGAAGGGAGGAGAATATCAGCATTCAGAAGTTGAGAGCAATTATTTTAATCTTCATTAGAACATCTGAAAATGAAAAGAAACTTACGTCACTACAATGTAGTTTAAGTGACATAGTTATCTATCTAATATTGCATTTTTTCAGAAGAAGTATAGTGTCAGCAGGTGGAATGATGGTCATCCAATCATTATTACATTTTAAAACATTCAGCTAATCGCTTCATTTTTGTACCTAACAGCACTTGGATGTTCATGTCAAAAAACTAAAAGAAAAACAATCAGATATTTGCTTTAAAACCCAAAAAATGTGGAACTGAAATACAAAGCTCTTGTCCTTTTTGTGGTAAAAATGAATGAGGAGAAATGTAAATTTGGTTTGACTTTTTTTTTTTTTTAATTTAAGACAATATGGTTACGTGCTGAGAAACATAAGATTTTTGATGTTGTGACTCCCTTCATCTCGCACTAGCAAATTACAGATTTCACCCAGCGGAGAATTTTCAACATCAAAAACACTTGATAATAAAAAAAAAAAAAATGCAACCAATTTTCAAGTACACCAATCATCCAAATTTATTATCATTTGTAATAGGTTTCTATTTATTTTTTCCAGATCATTAATATTTGTTTTGTGAGGATAAAAAAAAACAATGTGACAACACCTCTGTACAGAGAAAGTACTTCCTACATTCGCTGTATGAAATGGTGACAGAATCAGCTTCCTGTTTCAGGATGTGGGGAAAAAAATAACACAACGTGGTTTTCCAGCGAGTTATGTCGTTCTAAGCAAAATACCTGGCCGAACTTGAATATTTTAAGCAGAAAGGCTAATCGTGCAAATCCCCCTAACATGCCTTGTGACTGGGTGAAGAGATGAGTTTGGTTACAGGATTATCATTGGTAGATAAGACCTGGGTCAGCATTATGATTGCACTGAGGTAAGAGAGACAAATCCTGCAAGCCTTTGAAACTCATCTGCGGTCCCTCAGGTGACGAAGATGAAGGATGAGGAATGAGTCGGTGTAAAAAACCTGTGCGCACGAGCCTCCGGACAACAGCATGTTATCACACACACGTGCTGTGCGACTTACAAACAGCTCCGTCTCGCCGTCTGATTTGATTGGGTGCACTACACGGCAGGTAAGTGGAATAAAATCGATGGCTTCATGCTAACCAACAAGGCCTGTGGCATCCATTCACTGTGCAATTGTAGTGCTTCTTGAATCAATAGGAATTCAGCTCGACAAAATAAATTGGGGAAAAAATAAAAATACATCACACGACTCAAGCTGGTGATTGGAAACAACTCGCGGAGTTCTGCCCGTGAAGATGGCGTGCATGTCTTAAGACAGGAGCAGGCAAACAATCAGACAAGCTCTCATTTTATTACAGCTATAGAAGATGGCTGAACCACACGAAGCACTTGCTTCTGCATGCATAATTTAGAAGCAAAAAGCAACCTTAAACAACCTTGAAATATGGGGCATCTCGTCCAGTCTAATGCATCTGTTAAAAGTTAATGGCCGACTGCACATCTATTGTCCATTTATTAGTCCTGTTACTGTCCCGCCTGCATAAAATCATAAAGAAAGCAAGCACCAGATCTGTGGCCAATCGATGGCAGTCCAGGACAGACGGGTATTGATGTGCACAGCCTTAATGGAAAGAGGAGGGCGGGGGGAGGGCGATGAGTGCTTTGACTTTACCTAACTCACATTACGACTTCTGAGAAGTGCTGTTGTCCAGCAGTTAATGGATTGAAGAGGATGAGAACAGTTGTTGAAGAGGCAGCAATTAGATATGAGGGAACAGAAGTCTTTTCAATGTGTTGATTCACTTGGACAGAAGGGGTGCTAAACCTATCGATCACGCCTGGAGATGACAGAGATAAATGACTCGCATTAGCCTCCCCATTCATGATTTTTTTTTTTTCTTCTTCATCTACTGCAGCATAAAAGAGCTTTTAGCACAGATACTGGTAGATGAGGTGGTTTGAATAAGATATACTCCAGAGACTGTAAGTGCTGCGATGGTGTCTCATTGCATATCGTTTCCCGTCTATCAAAATAAAGGAGTTACTTGGATTTTAATTGAATCACAAGATCCCAAAGGTTGGGCCAGCTTCGTGCTGGAACAGTTTGAGTCGTCTGGTCGTTTTTAGGTAAGAGAAAGGCAACTTGTATAGAACGTATATCAAATTGTATCTACCCGTTTTGTGATGGATTTGACATCCAGTAATTTAAAGTAACTCCAACATCTATTGATTAACAACGGTATGGAACTAGGAAGGGCAATATTGTACTGTTTATCAAAACACCAAACCAAAAAAAAAAACTTGTTGTGACAGGAACCAGTCATCATGAGGATAAACGCAAATAAATTAATTTTGTAATTTATGAAAGCTGATGGAGGATTTACATGTTAGTATGACTGAATGCAATTAAATTGTTTGGCAATTTAGGTCAACTACTTAAAGTAACTAAGAGTAAAGTATATAGTCATGGTTATTAACAGCATTACTCTGGTTACAGCAATCTTGAAATGGCTGTTTCTAGCTTTGTGAGGTTCCCATGCAATACACTTCCTTTACTTAGTTCTCAGATGAATAAATGAGTCATGCACATGCCAAAATCTACTAAACTTTCAAAGTTTTCCCCACAATAACCTATCTTTAGTGAAACCTCTCAAATCTGCATTGGAAAATAACAATCCTCTGCTCGTCAATAAGCAAGAAGTGCTTTCAACAATGTTTACGTTTTGAAAGCAACTCAAGTTTTCTCAAGAATCTTTAATAAATACATAAATAGGTTGGACCAACTCTGAAGTCAACAGAAAACAGATTGCACTGTTTCCAGCATATCAAAGTGCAAACAATAACATGAAGACTCTTGCAAGAATATTAAGACTGCAACTTTATATGCAACACTCAACATCAGAGCAATTTTGGATTGGTTACCATTTGTTTTGACCTTTGCACACTATAAACAGAAAAAATGAATACAGAGTAGGTTGCCTGGAACGACAAATGATTTATTATGTTAAAATAGACTAGCACCCACAGCTTACAATTGCAACTCATTGTATTCATATATTCAACTTTTTTTTCAGTCACCAATACAGGTGATTTTATTTATCCTCGAATGATGTTGAATATTTTGGTTTGTGGTTCCCGTGTGACTTGTGGGTCTTTATGTATTCGGATGATCTACATATAATAAGGAATTGCTCTGACACTGCCTGCATGAGGAATGTGAGCCAAAAAGACTATGATGAATATTTTAACACTTCCTCTCATCACTTTTCTACCAGCAGGAGGTTTTTAATGTTATTTTGAGTTTGATCAGGGGATCACAATCTGGCACAAAGAGTGAGTCTAACCACAGTCAATAACAATAAGGGAATTGCAGAGAGACAGTTTTAGGATTATATCTAAGATCACAATTTATATATTTATAGATATATAAAACTTAAGAGAAATAAACTTGCATGCAAATACTGAGTACATGGGTATAAAATGGTTTGTTTACTGGTAGAAAATGGAAACATTTTTTAAACAAAATGGGTATGAAACAGTGAAGTTGTTGGGGAGGTTGTCTTTTTTTTGTTTTTTTTTTTAACCGTTTAAAGAAGTGTTTCCCTTGATTGGGACCTGATTGCTGGGAGCGAGAAAAAAAAACGAGCAGAAATTTCAATAATAAAAAAAAAAAAAAATCGTTCATAATCGTTCCTAATGTTGACTTTGAAGCAGCTGGACTGGGAATGACTGAAAGGTGTGGCAACCTTTCAGCCCCAAGCTGCCATGTACAGGCCTTCACTTTCTCTGTTATGAACAGAAAATAAAAAGCTAACCTGCCTCTACCCTCCCAGCCATGATTACGAAAATAAAAGTAAAGGTTGAGCCGTTTGGATTTTTAACTTCTTTAATCAATCACAGAAACAAGACAGAACCACGGACAACTACCTGCCACACACAGATATGTCTTCACACTTACATCAGCCAAGTTTGCGTCGGCCATGATTACGTGATCCTCGATGTTTGCGAAATCTCACTGCCTTTCTTTGCCTTTTTTTTTCCTCCCCTCCCCGTTGCTCGTGCTTCTTTTTCAGCCAAGCTCAAAGAAAGGAGATTTTTATCCCCCTACTGACTTGAGATTCATGCCTTTTCCAACGTTACATCCAAGTTACATCACTTGCCTCAAACAAGGTTGCTGCAATGAACGTTATCTAGGAGAGCGTGGTCCCGGAGAAGCAGTTCACCGTGTTATAGAGAGGACTTTGCTAACCCACTACTCAAGGCAAAAATACAATGTTATATCAAACCGGTGTACATTTCATCATCGCGCTCAAAGCCAGGGGTCATTTTGTATTCAAATCACCTTGTGAAACACAGACAACACCAAGTATTTCAAAGTACTTTGTGTTTTGAAGAAGAATATCACCAGGAAATAATGTCAAACAATCTGCATGAAAGACTTTCTGAGCCAGAATTATATTTGCTTGTTTGTGGCTTGTTGTGCGCTATGATTTTACCCATTTAACACAACAAACAATGAGAATGAGAAAATGCAAGGTGAGGATATTTTTCTTTTATAAGTTAACCCAGTGAAATTGACGTCGGTGCACGGTGAGACTTAATGGCTGCAGCATGGAGAGTTTTACAGTCAGAGTGAGGAAATGAATGCATCAGTTAGAAACAAATTAGCATTATTCTGCAGGGGGAAAACATGTGGGTTTTTATGGCTAACCTGGGGCATAAGTCCTGCCTAGGGCTGAATTCCCACAGGTCCGGTATAGAAACGCAACAGTTGTACACATGCTACTAAAACCTTCAAACTTTGAATGTAGCAGATTTCTGATTTAAACGTGGTTCATGGATTTTTTTTTATTTTTTTTTTCTGTCTGAGTTTCACGGACAACATAAGAGCTTATCAGTAGATCAGCAATAACAATAATAAGCAGAAATGTTGATACCTTTGTAAAACTGCAACAATGAAAAAGTGTAACTTTTGCCTTGAAAATTTGAACGTTTTTTCGAAACATCAACAGAAACATTCTCTTATCACTGTTTTCAATCTACAATTTACAATTAAAAAGTTGAGCTTTTTTCTTTGAAGAAAATAGAGGAGCTTTATTTTGAAGGGCTAACATTGTGTTTTATCTAGCAAAACCTGCAACAATCTAAACTATAATAACTGATTTTATTTTGAAATTTATTTGTAATACTACAAGTACTACAGCTACAAATATTATCATCGATAGTAATACTACTACTACTACTACTACTACTACTACTACTACTACTAATAATAATAATAATAATGATAATAATAATAATAATAATAATAATAATAATGTGTTTCATCAACTACATGATTCAATAATTATGTGCTAAACAGAAAATACACAAAAAAAAAGAAAAAAAAGATCAAGCATAAACCGCATGAAAGGGGCCCCAAACTAAATTCTGCCCTAGGTCTTTAAATATTCCAGGTCCGCCTCTGTACATATGCCATGATCACACAGGCAGTCATGTAATCCTTACACACACTGAAATGTAGGCGACAGAGGCACCGAGGCTGAAGAAATCCTGCACTCATGTTCACAGCGTGCCAATGTTTGTGCAGAGCGAAACCTCTGGGTGTACCGTATCAAAACACACACCTAGTACATGGTGACGTGTGAAGAGACAGAGCAAGTAATGGAAGAGATGAAGCGATAGTGTGATGGTGTGATAGAGGCTTGTGATTACGCTGTGTGCTGGCTGCTTGCAGATGTGGAGAGAAGAAAGGGGCCACAGACACAAAAGATGGATATCAGTGGAGAGAATGGAAGGATAGGTGTGTTAAAGGAGCACTGCAGAGGGAAAGGTGCACTGATTGAGATTCAGACTGAGTACGCGC
This sequence comes from Poeciliopsis turrubarensis, assembly GCA_010277015.1. NCBI lineage: Eukaryota > Metazoa > Chordata > Actinopteri > Cyprinodontiformes > Poeciliidae > Poeciliopsis > Poeciliopsis turrubarensis. The sequence continues at coordinate 3,000,400 of VMRN01000014.1, forward strand.
AGAACCAGGAGAGATCTATCTGTATGCAAGAAGAGTAACAGACACACACACACACACACACACGCACCCACGCACACTCACTGATTCACACAAATACCCAGCCAGATGGAGCAGTATGCAGAGCATGTCCCATCAAACTCCACCCGCTTGTCAAGAAGATATATGGATGCAACGCCCTACCGCAACCCCACAAAACAACACTCAAACACACAGCTGCAAGCACGCACGCTGCTCACCAAACAGAAAAACTTTCTTTTCTCCCTTTCACACACACACACACACGCACGCACACGCACACACACACACACACACACGCATACAAGCGCACCCACGCACACACACACAAATAGATGTAATTGCCGTCATATTTTCTATTTCCCTCCCAAACAGGTTCAGGATGCAGAGAAAAAGTCAAGCCGGAGTGCTCTCCTCTTTTCCTTCACTCCGCCTCATCTCTTTAATCTTTTCCTCCACTTCCGAAAAATTGTCAACACGGGCTGATGATCACGCATTGTTAAATCTCGTCCGTGGCTGCCAAGCCATCTCGTCTCCCAGCAACATCACACCGATGGTGCTGGAACGTAGGTCAGAAGATCATTTCCATATACACTTGGCGCAACACTGCGACGTTTCTATTTTGGTTTTATGAAATATTTGCTTTACGCTCTCAAGCCTCACAAAATGAAGCATTAATATTGTTTGTTTCTTTCCTCTAAGATGTTGCTCTCCTACGCGCTTATCTTTTATTAATGCAGAGAGAGGGGAAAACATTAAATTGATTTTTCTTACCCATAAAAAATAATTTAGAGGCATAACAGCTATTGAAAGGCACTCTACCTACCTGAGACTAATACTTTATTTCAAAAGTCTTTCTGTTTACCATATAACGTCTTATATCATGAGTAAAGGTGACCTGAATCACATCTTAATGGCCCACGATGGGAATAGATCTGCTGCTGATCGGTGCTGACTGTCCTCCGCAGCTCCCACCTTATCTGCATTTTTGTTTCAGAAGAACATAAGGAGATTTCTCGACCGTACGCAGAGGTCTGAACGCCATCTGCTCAGTCCCACAAACACTGGCACACACATGGTCGCACACGCACGCACATCCTGCAAAACGCGCAACGCGTTCTCACAAACACGCTGGACAGTGAAACATGTGCGGTGAGCAACACTCGAACCCCTCGTTGGTGGAAACAAACCGTTAAACAACAGATTTATAGCAATGTCTGTTTTACCCATCTGTTGAAATAAAGTCTCAGTAGCGGAGCGAGGAAGCAGCCATTTAAGTAACATTAAAAATGATTCACAGGGACCCCATCATGCATCCTCTCAAATCAAACGCACTCCTACCACATCGTGCTGCAATGCAGACTCCAACTGTGGATTGCTCGAGAGCAAAGGACCAGCGATGGAAATGAGAGACAGAAAATACAGAAATATGGAGAGGATACAATTACAAATGTGATACAGTTCAACTTGTTCTTACAAAAACATAAGAAAATCTGATTCACACATACAAACTGTGGAAGTATTGACTGTGTTCAACAGTTAAAAGTGACAAACAGAGTAGGTTCCTCTTTTTTTATATATATATAAAAAAACAATAATCCTGTATGTTTCTTACTCCCATTATACAAGTGTGTTCCCTTTAGTAATATGCACAAAATGTAAAAATCCGTCTGACACTGTAAGGCATAAGTACATTCAAAATCCCTTGAAGATCCAACCATTAGCACTGTGTGCTTCAGGAACGCTACATTACTTACTACAGCTAAATAATGCTCCTGTGTTGCCTTTTCACACATTTCAGATTGTAGCATTAATAATTTGATCAAGCTTCCGCATTTCTGGACACGCTAAAAATTGAAAACATGAGTGCCACAGCTCTTACACACTATTCAAACAACTCAAATCACAGCAATAAGCATTCAGTGACGTTACCCAATCTCACGCACGCCACGCAAATGATCAGCCTAAATAAAGATTTATTCACTTCTGGATGCCTGATGCTTGAGCCTGAAGCTAAAACCAGCATGCATCATCTGACCACATAAAGGGACGAAATAGAGGACAGAAATTTTATTTCCTGCCTAAAACCCCCACCGAAATACAAACAAATGTCAAGATATCAAGCAACAGTGGCATATCCCATCCAAACACAGAGAAACACAGTAAATTTCAAACCCTTTAACCCAAAACACATGCAGTATTTCAGCCAGAGGCGCATCAACAGTGGCACAAAACGTTAAAGACATGGCAGGATTTATTTGTTTCACAAAGTAGTCTTATTTATTTCTCCTTCTTTTTTATTTTTATTTTATTTTTTTACATTTAGAGCTGCATAAAAACGTTTTTCAATACAGCATTTAGTAAGATAAGTGTGGCAGCAAGAAGAAAAAAAAAGACTGAATCATTCTGATTCATTTTGTGTCTTCAGCTGTGCTGACCCCAGTTATCTGAGAAGAAGAAAATTGTTTTTGTAAAAAGAAAATTTAATTTCTTTGAGTCTACAGTGCCAAATAGATTAAAAAAAAATAAAAAAAAACACACAAATAACATTGCGTTTTAAAAATTAAGGTTAGGGTGAAATATTTTATGACAAATTTACACTCACACTCTTTGTGTTCGCAGCACTTGTTGTTCAATAGAAAAAGTTTTAAAAGATAAAGAGTTGGTAAGAGGATAAAGTCACTAATAGCCTATAAACTGAGCTTCTTTCAATACCAAAACACCAGATGTTGACCAGGGGCAACATTTTCAATAAAACCTTTGATTTTAAATTGTGTTTTTTTTCCAGAAGCTGGACGTAAACACTAAAATGATTTACGTCACAAGTCATGCAGTTATCGCAACATTCACCTAGGTTGTTGCGCGCCTGTAATTTTGTGCAGCCCAAGTTCTGTTTAGCATTTTTCAAACTGAGACGTCAGCATCGCTGCATGGTGGTTAAGTGAGTGTTGCAGTTTTTCTGTGTTTCATGTGTGGGAAAAACAGGCTGAGATGAGAGCCTGAGGTCTGCAACAGACATGGGAAGGAGTTCAACGAACAAAAGAAGACTGCAGAAGAAGAGAAGTGAGGATGCTGCAAAGAGACTCGGAAATTAGGAGATAACATTTAGTGTTCATGAGAGACAGATGTGGAAATCAAATGTGAGCAGCAGATGATGGAAGCAGAAAAAAAAAAAAAAAAAAGAAAAGTTTTAAGAATATCACATGACTGCAGCCATGTGTTAAGAATTACTGCTAGTTAACCATCTTCCCTCCAAAAAAAAAAAAAAAAAAAAAATGCTTTGAAAAAATATGTCTGCAATTTATGAAATGTGTTCCAGGGCCCTGCTAAGTAGAACCAGATTTGCACAACATAAAACCGGACTTAGCCCCTCACCCCTGTTCTCTGAAAAACGTTACTCCCTATTCTTTTAACACTGTTTTCTTCACCACCGTTCTCCTTCTGCTGCCCCGCAAGAGAAGGTGTCTGAAAAAAAAAACAAAAAAACAACAGGGCCCAAGTCACATCTGGTGAGCAGAAAGCCAGAGTTATGGTTTGTGGGACCTTGGAGAGGGGCATTACAGGCTGACAGGATGGCTGTGCGTGTAACATCGTGACAGTAGTTTGCTAATGGCTGCGAGTGGAGACCAGCCAGAGGCAAAGGCAGCAGGGGATAGTACAGTCAGTGCTGCTACGATCCATCGCGGTGTTTCTTTGAAGTCTACACACTTTTTTTCTGGGCCCTTTTTGTTTTTAACCACTTTTCTCTTCCTTCTGTTGTCGTCACCGAGTCAACTCACCGCCATCTGAATCCATTCGCCAACAAGTATTAAGGAGACGAGGAGGCAAAAATAAAATGTTGCAATCTACAGAAGCAGTGTGTAGCTACGGCGGAAGTTTTCATTTAATTTAGAGACTGGTTTTTGCTTTGACGTCAAATAACTGGCTTGTTAAAAACAATGTGGTGGAAGTTGCAGGAGGTTCGAACCTGGACTGTAAATAAAGAGTACGAGAGGTTTGATAGGAATCAAGCTCCATCTATCGAATCTTTTTGAACACGTTTGTTTTTTTTTGACTCCAATTATTAACCATGTCATCCGCATGGTTAACGTTAAAAAGTGACGTGCACGGGATTGTTCTGTGTTGTATGCGATGTTTCGTGTTAGTGAGGGTTGGGCCTTTGTCATGGTGCATTACTTTTTTTGTGCTCGGAAGATGGATTGTCCGAGTCCCAGGCCATAAAAGTCAAATAGAAAGACCTTTAATGTCTGAGTTTACTGTCAATCGTTAACCCACAGATCAGAGTCAATATGGGTTCAGCGCATTTAAAGGCAAACCTGCTTTTAAATGCAGGGCGCTGCATTTAAAGGCACGCCCTGAATGAGCTCTTCGCGAGCTCATTCAGACCTCTGTCAAATATATGTCTAAACTACTCTTTTAGTTTCAGATGTAATGTGTAATATATGACATTAAAACTTAGCCAGACTCCCGACTGGAATCAAATAGGAATCACTAAAGACACGTCGTCAAACTGGCAGAGGAAGTCCCAATACAATTTTTTGTCGTTGATTATTGAGAAGAGTGCAAATAATTATTAATTACTAATTTTATTAACATACATTTGGCTAAAAAAAAAATATTATATCCCACTAAATTTCTGATTTTACATTTAAGTCTGTAAATCCAGGCCTGGAAGAAAAGGCCAGTAGATTCGAGGCTAATTTTAATATTTTTCTCAGCGTATTTTTCAACATCACCAAGTATTATTTTGAAGAGGCTCTTACATTAAAAGCTGTAATAACCCTCAAGTATACAGTTTTCAAAGGAATACGAAAGCACATGGTCAGCTTTTTGTGTTGCTCTGTAAAATGTTTTTAAATAACTATGTTACGTAAAACCTTTGTTCCACGAAATATAAGCATCAATGTAGCCTGAAGTGAAAGACAGAAGAAAGAAGAAAAATAACCTGCTACACTTAATAAATAAATGCAGATGTCTTTGTTGGCCCAATAGCATATGTACAATGTGCTGGTAAAACTCAATTCATGCCTCAAGGATTTTGTCCTGCAGCAAGCGCTTCAGATCGTTGTCCCCCTCACATCGACCTCCCCGCTGTCCATCAAACACCAGCAGCTTTTTCAGAAAACGCAACTCTGAATGGGGAGATGGCTAATAGCATCATCACAGATCCGCTGTTTTGTTTTCCCATGGCATAAACACAAATACACACCCACAGACTCTCTCTCTCGTACACACATCCTAATCGCTCTCCAGCTCTACAGATGGATGCCACCACTCTCTCTGGAGCGCTGCCAGCGCCAGCGAGTGAACAGCTTGCCTGGCACGGCACTAAGCATGTGTGAGCGTATGAGCGCAGTGCTGTGTGTCTGGGTGCGTGTGCGTGCGTGTGTCTGCGTGCGTCTGCAGAAACAGTAGCAAAATAGCCGAGCGCAGATGGGTGGCCAAATTCCCCACTCCCAAAACCCTCAGCCCTCCCTCCCTCCTCCTTATATACAAGAACACAAACACATCCAAGCCTTACCGCGCGCTCACACATATGCTCCAGAATGGAGACTCACACCAATACGTGTGCATACTTGTGTCTTAGTTCTGCTTAAGTGTTCCCGACCTGGCACACTCTGCTCCTGCTTGCACAGCTGCTTCCTCAGAAGCTCACACACTTATAGTCTTGCTCACACCAAAACAACAAAAATTCCAGTAGATACACAAACACATACGTCTGTGGTCAGTTTACACTTCCTGACTATGGCATACGAAACATTAAGTCCACCAAAGCCCACACAGAGGAAGACACACCTATTCCCGTGCATCTGTGCAAGGAGGGATCCCTAGATCCCAGTAGCTGAACAGAATGGTATGTTTCTGCTTGTTCGCGTCACACACGCACATGCACACGCGCATTGAGCTAAAACATCAAGGCGCTCAGATGGAAAGCCTCTGGTGTTGGTATCTTGCCAGCGGAGGCCTGTAGATCAGCCTGATCACAGCAGTATGTAGTTATTTGACAATGAAATTAAGACATGAAAGCTCTCGCTGCAACAACAGAGTGAACACAATTGTTGCAAAGCAGCCGTGTACACCTGAAACCGTTTAAAAAGCCAAACGTGCGCTTTGAATTTTTGCTACAGCGTGATGCTTTCTGCCTTATGTCGCGTCTGTTGATTAAAGGCACTGACTGCTGTCAAGGTTTTATGTCAAAATCACAACAAAATTCCCATAACTCCTAGTTTGTAGTCCTTTTTATGAGATACCTAAAAAGTGCTGTATTCTCACACTTGTTGATATGCTATATGATTAAGCAAGCTGTCAAAATGATCGTACATTTTTCACCTTCTTGAAATAAAAGAAAAAAAAAAATAGAAATGTGGAAATGTTTTCAGCAACGAAAACCAAACAAGAGAACCGTCTATTTTATAGAAAAAAAAAAAAACCTTGACTTTAAGACAGTAATTTACAAGCTACAACATCCTGACCAATTAACCAACTTTTTATGGTCTCAGTTTTAAACAATAAAGAGCAGTAGAGCGAAAACATATTGTGTGCATGAAGCACTTTCCAGTTTTACCAAAGCCTAAAAGTTAAAACTTTATAGCTAAAAGTTATAGATAACACTGAAGGACAGTGTCATGTTTTTAAATCCTTCTTTAAATCTTATGCACCATGTAAAGCTCATAAAAAGCTCATTCGGAACCACAAATTGCAGCTTGGGAACAACGGTTCTCGGTTACAAAAGATGTTTTATTCTCATACGGGGTTAAAGAGAAGGTTTATCAGTGGAATAAATCAGGATCCAGACAGTCAGTCGGTGCTCAGGAGGCTGGCAGCAGGTACTCTCACTCAGTACATAGGGGAAAGCATGGTGGCTGCTAGTGCCAACTGTGCACCGCATAGCCGTGCCAACTCTGCCAGCCTTGCAGTGTCTGTTTGCCAGTGCCATCTGGGTAAAACAGCTCTGCGCACATACAGTACCTCTCCTCAGCACAGAGGGCACAGACACACACACACACACACGCACACACACGCACTCACGCATGGGTGCACACAAGAAAGCAAGGGCAGACATGCACTCTGAATTCATGTAGCATCCACAAATATGAAGGGTGCGAGCAATACACACACACAAACACACACACACAGACAAATGCACAGCCGGCCGCTGACAGCTCACCATCTGTGCACTGCCTCTGACTTCTCCCTTTGCTTCGTTCTCTGCCCTCGTTTTTTGCTCTCATAAACGCTCCGGCCCTTTCCCTCTTTCTTCACGTTCTCCCGTTAGATCACATCTTACTGGAAGGAATTTCTACGCTTCAGATCCCATCGTTTTGTCACGACCACCTGTGCACTCGGGCTTGACATTTGTCTTTTAAATGACAAAAATGTAAGACTGAAAACCCTTTAATTGTATGGCCTAACAGGGCAGAATCCCCAGTTCCTCCCTGCATATGTTTTGAACATTTTTGCTTTGTCCCTTGATTCGTTATAGAAAGGATAAGGATTACTCCTATTTAATTTCAAGTAATGTAATGTTTGCTAATTCGGAACAAATAAGAAAAGGAAACAGAACCATAATAATAATAAAAAACAAAACAAAAAAAAACAACATTTTGAGTGAAGTAGGGGTGTAATGAGATTTTGTGGTAGCAGGGTGTTTTTTTTTAAAACACAAACTTTGTCTTGTAAAGAGCAATTCTGTTGCTGCCAGAATTGCTCGTGTTGAAAGTGGAAGATATTATAAGCCCCTACGTGAAAATGTCTTTTGCTAGTGTCTATTTTTTAAGTTGCACTGTTGTGTTGACATTGTGTAAATATTTCAAGCAATATTCTTCCCTGAATGTATGGGGCAGAGAGTAATGCAGCATTGCCCTCTTTCCACTCTTTGTTTCACACTGCTGGTCAGCTGGCTGAAAGAGCTTTGGATGGGAGAACTGGATGGCATAAATGCACACGTTCGAACATCCCCTAGGGAATGAGAAACGGCAGCGCAGCCTTGGTTTGCCATTGCCTCTTGACAAACATCTCCATCAGTGTACGGTCACACAAACTTCACACCCGGGTGTGAGAGGCAATGAACTGCGTTGAAAACCCTCAGCAAATACGAACCAAAGGCTGAGGACTTTTGGTTGTGACATCACCAAGAAGGGTTGCACCACTTTCATGAGAGGAGACCTCTTCCAAAATGTAAATGGTTCATGTTTGCAGGACCCAAAATGGCCCAAGAGGATCAAATTGTGTTTGCCTGCCACATGCTGAATGTCTGAGGTGCACTCCACAAGTGCTGCTGTTGTCGCACCAACCACGGTTCTGACACTTTGGCCAGAACTAAGGTGAGAGTCTTGTGGTCAACAAAAGCAGTAACATCCCTTGCTTTATTCAGGACGTTTAACACATTTTATTTTTGGAAGATGTTTTGTGGTATTTTTTTCCCCCAAGTTGATCACACTTTAAAAATCTAATATCTTATTGTTACACCACTGATTTAGAAACTGAACTTCTCAAATTATTACACCGTGCAACTCTTCTGAACAGAGAGTGAAAATGAACACAAGTCAATCCCATTTTAGAGACAGAACTGGTTACCAAATTACTTTAACAAGATGTTAGCAAAGTGGAGAGGAGAGGAAAATAAAACAGGAGAAAAGAGGCAGGAAGGTAGCCCGAGTACAGAACCAAAGTTCACATCAAAGACGGGACGGGAAAAGGTCATTGCCTTGTCAGATTTTCCTTGGGATGAAGGTCTCCATCATGTGTTTCTCATTAAATCGCTCAGACCTAAAACTAAAGGCTACATAAAACCACAACCATCCTGCTTTCCCTGCATTGGAGTGATTTCATATGTGCCTCAAGCAACTAGTTTAAAAGATAAAGGCAAAGGCTACATACCCCAATACTTGTCCGATTTATTTATTTATTCTTTTGAATCTGAAAAGGCTATGCCAAGTGCAATATGTTAAGTCCAAAACATCTTTGCCTTCAAATCTGTGTAACATCTATTTCATTTCCTCTCTGTGATCATCTCTACCTGTGCAAACTGATTGTTCCTCCCACCATTCATCCTCTCCCAGCCTCTTCCCTCCCTCCGGCCACTGCACAATAACATCCGAAAGATCTATGACTGAACACTTTCCCACTTCCCACGTCTCATCACCCGGGGTCTTGCTGGTTTGCCTCCTTCCTCTCCTGGTGCTCCTGTCATACTAAAAACCATCCAACCATTTTTGCCACCCCTCTATCTCCTTTCGCCACTTCGTCTGTCTTTCTCTCTCCATTCAAACACACCACATGCTCTGCAAGAAGGAGCCTCATTACAAACAAG
>VMRN01000014.1:3018315-3146440 GCA_010277015.1 Poeciliopsis turrubarensis
CATGGCTAGCTCCATGGCTAGCTCCATGGCTAGCTCCATGGCTAGCTGTTACTGTCCCTGACTCTGGAGTGGAGTCACAATGTCTGGGATCATGAGCTCCCCCTTGCTGTGAGACAAGACAACTGCCTGCCTCACCTCGAATCTGTTCTCTGCTGTTTATGATCTCTCCTCAGCACACGATCCATGTTACACACAAAAAAGGACTACATTATATACATACAGCGTACAGGCAGGAGGAACATGCTCTCATAGACTGACAGCCAGTGCAGTTAGAGAGGTTGATCAATCCCAGGTGAGGCTCAGCTCTCTGCTGCCTCACCTGCTTCGCTTCCAAGCATTTGTATGGGGAAATGCAAAAAATCTGCGATTTTGAAGAAAAAAATAATCACAGTTGGTTAAGCTAAATGAAAAATAGGTACTTTATAGTACAAACCACAGGGTGAAAATAGCAGCATAAATGATTTTATCATTATTATTTCTCCATGATGACAGGTGAGGCTCTGCCTCATAATCACTGATCATTCCACATCTGGCTAACCATTTGCCACTAATGACACTAAAGATAACATCTGCTTCATAGCTTCCTCTGGGCACTTAAAGAGAGAAATGTCAGTTTTTTTATGAGTTTGAACTGAATTTGATAATATCAACTTCAGGATCTACAATCTTAAAATGAATCAAACTTGAAATAGACGGTGATTTTTTTTTTTCCATATTAAAAAACAAACAAAAAACAAGCTTAGACGAATAGCCATAGGTTTTTCAAAAACGGTGGTGAAATCTCGTCTTGCCCTCGCGAACCTGACATCATTTTCAGTAAGTGCTGACAGTCACAATAATAGTCATGGTATCGACTTGCATCTGTCTGAGTGTGTTATGTTTGGTGTTGTTCTTCCCTAACAACTAGGGCTAAGCAAAAACATGCAGCTGGAATAGCATTGCTGAAATGTTGAAGTAATGGTATCTATTATGGTTAAATCAAACTTTCTTCATCACAATGTCCTTGTCTCTTGCCATAAACGGTAGTATCTATTTGACTGAAAATATAAATCAAGTGTGGGCATTGAGCACGGTGAAAGTCCATCTAACACACAAGACAAATTATTGGCATGTAGAAGTAAAATGCAAAGCACTTGTAATATAATATCCTGGCACCCAAGCAGTTCTTAACGTTTGAAATATTGCACACATCAAAACTGTAATAATGATATACAAATACTTATGAACTCTGTCAAGGAATTTATATATATAAACTCCTTCTCAGGACTGAACTCATGTATGTTACATCTTTCAAACTCCAAAATGCTTCCAGACAAAGATGTAGTTTCACATTATTCGCTGCCTAAGATCCTGAAAAGCAGAAGCTATAACTGCATCTGAGGTCATATTTTTTTTTTTTTAGTTAATGGTGTGTTTCGGGGATTTCTGTCTGCCTCGTTTTTTTTTGTGTGTGTGTGTTTTTTTTTTTTAATGTGTCTGTCACTACTCCCTTCTCCTTCAGCTGCTCAACTCTGTGGCTTCTGGCATCAGTCCGCGGCAGTTTAGAGTCACTCACAAACATACACGCGTTATTCCCGGTTTCTCCATTTCCAGGGTCGAGTTCTCCAGCTGGCACCGGCAAACAGGCTGACATCAGAGCTGCACAATCACGCAGACCTCGCTCACCCCATGTAATAATGTGGTTTTGAAACCGAAACACAACAATTCCACTTTGGATAGCTCCCACCGGCCTGTCTGGGCACTGCTACATAAAGTCTCTCATGCTGAAGTTTGTAGTCCACAACAGCTACGGGCAATGAAAAGCAGAGCTGAATTACAGATGAATTCACATGGAAGTATTTAAATCTTTTAAAAAAATGTGATAGACTTATGGTAATGGCTTTAGCTTATAGTAATTTGCAAAGGTATTCATTACTCCTAATCTCTTTTATACTGGGACATTACAACCACAAACTTTAATGGTGTTATTTTACATTATATAGCAATACAAAGTAGAGCACACTACTTATGCTGATGGTTAGAGATCTGAAACTTGTGGCATGCGAATACATTGAAGAAAAATATCCGCGCATCATGATGCTGACACCTCTATGTTTAAAAATGGGGACGAAGTATTCAGGGTTTTGCTTTAGGACAAGACTTACTTTCTTCCACATGTTAGTCCCCTAAATAGCTTGCACTAAAAGGATCTTCTCGTATGTTTTTTTGTTTTTTTCCCATAAGGGTAAGATTTATGAAGTCCATCGCTAATAGAAGAGATGTTGCCACTTGGCAGGTGGATCTCTGCAGTTCTTTTTTCACATGTTTTGACAACATATGAAAAGAGTTCAAAGGGTATGAATACTTTCTCAAGGCACGGAGGCCTCCACCTACTTTTTCCCATGCGATGGTTGTCTTATTTTTCCCCCCAATCGTCTCTCTACAATTCACCTTCCCACACTTTGTCACCTTTTCCCCCTCTCGCCGATCTCTACTTCTGCACCCCACCCCCAGCGTAATCACAATCTAATCCTCTGCAATCAGTTCCCCGTGAAGATACCACCCGCTTCCAACAACAACAACATCAACAACACACACGTACACACACACTGAGGCAAACGGAGGTCTGCAAAACACCAAAAAACACCATGCAGGGATAATCGTCTAAGTGGCTGGATCAGATAATTATCAAACCTCTGCTCATTCGCTTCAACTTAAACCACCTAAATGAGTTGTGTATTCAAACAGGAAATACACCAGAGCAGAAAGTTAGCGGGTAATATTTGAGAGCGGGGGATTCTCAAAATAACATGACTGAGTATAGATTTAATTCTCCTTGTGGGATAATGACAAATAAATGTGGGAAAAAGATAAACTGAGGCATGTTACTGGTTATAAATATGTGCATGTTTGCATGCGTGTGTGTGTGTGTGTGTGTGTGTGTGTGTGCGTGTGTGTGTGTGTGTGTGTGTGTCTTCCAACCTCAATCAGCTGATGACTCAGTTTTGTTGTCGTCCTACAAGGCAAAAGCCTGGGGCGGTGCACGACTAATGCATTAGCCTCTTTAGCAATTAGGGGCATCTGTCATGACTCTGTACATGTTTTTGTGCGACTGCATCTTGTAGCCTTGGGCAAAGAGGCAAATACAAAGACTCTTATTTTAGCCAAATCCACCAGGCTGTATCCCAGACACAGAGGCTTTGGTGCAGATGCTCGTAGTCTGCAGCTGAATTTAGAGCAGCGTTTTTACAAACTGCTTTTCTTGTTTACCACTATGTGAACTAAAATCTAGTTGTATTCTGGTAGCATTAGCAAACTCAAGCTTTGCTAATACTATTACACCTATTTGAAAACGTGTTTTTTTTTTTTTTTTCACTCTGATGAAGTGGTAAGAAATGTTGCAAGCTATGGTTGTTAAAGTGCATTTATCTGCCGGACTGTGTCGTGTTACAGCATCAACACTGATTCAACAGAACATAATTGGTAGTAGGAACGAGCTCACCACGCTTTTGTTAAGCGACTAAATTACAAAAAAAAAAAGTGGGACATGGCTATGTGGTGGAGTAGGAGTCTACATATCCTGCATTCAAGCATAGAAGAAACAGCAGCAAATGTAGCTGGTGACTCATGCCCGCGTGTGTGTGTGTGTGTGTGTGTGTGTGTGTGTGCATGTGCAACCTCGGCTGTTAATATGACATTCCACGCAATTCTTAAAATATCGTTCACCTTATCAAGCACACAGCGATGCACACCACCTTACATGGCATCACTCAAAGCACGCTCAGCATGCCTTCATTCTTGATTGACAGCTCTGCCATATGGTGCTGGGCTGCGTGGCTTTGTTTGCACATCCAACTTCTGTTTGTGAGCATGCAAGGAGACCAGTTTGGTGACTGAATGACTGTGTGTCCATAGTGTGTGTGCGTGCATGTGTGGGTTAATGTGTGAGATGTTTATATTTGAAGAAATCAAGTCGCAGTTCCACCAAAATATGCAATCTTCGCGCAAATGTAAAGTATTTCATGGATTAAACACTAGTCGTTGTGCATGAGGGAGCTTTTATGAGATATTTCAAACAGATAATATTGAAATCACTTTGCATGTTTCCTCGACCAGTCCTTTTGTCACTTATTCTTAGGCATTTATTGATACACAGTCCGATTCCAGTGATTCATTTAAATTAATGCTGCTTTGCTTATCCAAAAGTACAAATTTATTAGTTTGGAAACGCATTCTATAACAAAAAGCACAATCATTAAATGTATTTCAAACCACTGTAAAAAAGGTCAGTAAAAATGAGGCGAGTAAAAATTGAGCTAAGCAGCTGGATGCAGGCTCGCTAATTCACCTGCTGATTAATTTGCCTGTGTAAGTCCAACAAATGTGCAATGCAATCATTTACTTTTTATATATTCACTAGTGACGGGTCAAGCAACACCGACGCTGGAGCAAGCGTCGGAGCATGCGTCAAGCCCACAGACAAAACCCCGTGTTGTTGCGTGTATTGCTTTCAGCAAGTCACGTGATCGATACAGAAACTGGCCGCCAAACTGTTTATCTGGAAGCGAATCTGTCAACAGGATGCATTTGCCAAAAGACTTCTTGATCTTCTACGGTACAGCATCAATGATGGAGCATTTGCAACTACGGCAGACGAAGGGTTTCGTAGTTTGGGACCATTTTGATCCACATCAGAAAATAAGGTGTTGGTTATCACTTTGTTGTCGTTTCATCAGGTGCTTTTCAGTTTCTACTTGATCCATCTGAATCCAAATTCAGCTGAAATTGACTCTTAGTTGAAGTTCATACTATGTTCTGCAGGTTAAGTGTTGCATATGTTTGACAGAATTGTCTTATTTAAATAAATCCACCTCCTCAACGCCGAGGCATTAAAGGGCATCAGAGTGAGGTCACAGATGCACCAGGTAAACTCAGGTAAACAGTCATTCTACAAATTACTCAGTTGCTTTTTATATATCATTTCATATGTATTGTTTACTTCATTTTTTCTACAGCAGGAGAAGTTGTATCAAAAAAGCGTAACAGATTAAATTTCAAAATGCTGAAAAAAGTTTTTTTTTTTTTATGAAAATCTGTGAAAAAAAACATCCTCATTCGAAACATGAGGATGTTTTTATTGACTGTATTTTAGAATATCAAGTATATTTTGAATTTAACTGAAGATATGACATAATACATTATATAATATACAATAACTTAAATCTTATTGTATAGACTAGGTCATCGAATCAGTCTGTCAACCAGTTGCCAGTAGGGATTTTTAATGTCCAGCAGGTGTCAGTATTAAGTGACACAGTATCGACACAGTATCAATACAGTTTTACTTCATGACGCCTCATCTCGCCGTCACTAATATTCACAACAACAGTAATGCGTCAGGCATATATTCTGTGTTTTGAAATAAAGCATATTGAAATAAGTCAAATCACTTTAAAGTTAACTTAATAAAATTTTAAGCAATCAATGTATCTTTGTTAAACTTTTTACCAAAAAACTGCACTACTTTTTAGAAAAGATTTTAATAAGATTTTAAAATTATTATGGAGAAAATCTAATACAACTCAGGGTTTCTCTCGGTGTATTTTAAGCCTGGCGGGCCACCAGGCTTTACTTATGCCTCCAGGAGGTAAGCATTGCTCATCTTTTTAAGTCTTTTTAAAATGTTTGCATGTTTTAAGACTTAAGTGTTCAAGTCTTACAGTCTTTTAATAATAATTATCAAGTGACAGTTTCAAATTTCTTGTCAACTTTGAACAAATTTTTAACTCAAAAACACGCCCTACCACCCAACCACCAGGCTTAGCAAGTTATATGGGGGAAACCTTGCAACCATAAGGGAACTCGAAGTTTGCTCTGGAAATACGTTTAAATTATTCATTTGTAATTCATTTCTGTAATAAAATATACATGCAGTTTTTTAAACTTTACGTCTCAGAAGCCAGTGAGTGGAAACAGAGGTAATACAAAAAAAATAAAAAAAAATACTTAGAGAATAGGGGCTTTCCTCTCACTGAAGCATCCTCAGCCTAACATCTAGGCAGTAATTTGTTCTCTCGCAGGGGAGGCATAAAAACCAGAACTCCAAACTCTCTGCAGTTATGGAAAAAGTGAAGAATGAAAAAAAAAAAAAAAAAGCCAAAATACTTTATCTCTTTCTAACTGAAAGTTATTACATTTTCTGTATGGTATGACTTCCTAATGGATAGCATATGTGAGTATGTGCACACAGAGAGAGTGCAGTAGTTGAGGTTAAGCTAATAACACACGCAGAGGAGAAACTGGGAACCCGCGGTTTATAAAGAATACTTGTTTCCCTGCCGCACTGAAAACCAGATGTTGATAAAAAGACATTGGGGGTGGGGGGGAGCAGAGAGAGGACAGATGGACAAAAAATTACAATCTCTCAGGCCAAACATCTTAAAACATCTGCCAAAAAATCCAGAACTTTACACGAGAAGATGGATTTATGTTCTTCTCCTTTTTTGTGTTTTGTCCTCTTTTTCTTTTTTTTGTGCATGAAATTTCACTGCTCCGTGAGAGTCTTTTTCAGTCAGCCACGCCGAGCCTGCTCTCTGTTAACAAGCCTCAAAAAGTTACGACGAAATCTGGAGCTGTTTAGCGCTTGGAAAAAGACAGATTCTTCCACAAATGGCTTCATCACAGCCGAGAAGACCAAACATGGCTGTGGACGGCGGGAGTCAGACAATGGCTCGATCCAGTCGATACGAATCCACGTCATGCCAACATCGTCGGCGTGAAACACAGTTGATGACCAAATAAACAGTGCAATGCAAAAGTACTCTTTCCTTTTGGGGAGGTTTTAAAGGCGTCTCAATAATAACACATGGCCTTCAAAGTTTCTTGTTACCAAAATCAGAACATGCCCCTAAACCTCAGATCAAATCAAATGCGACCAGTTCCCTCCAGAAGCCATCTAATTCAATTCTGGATTCATTGGAGAGCGTCAAAACAAAAATAGTGGAAGGCCAGGGGGGAAGCATCATGCTGTGGGGAGGTTTCTCTTCAGCAGACACAGAGAAGCTGACCAGAGTTGACTGGAAGATGAATGGAGTTTAAAACAGTAACTTTTTACTGTTTTATACTGGAAGGAATCTGTCATAGTAGACATCCCCAAACTTTGCCTATTAACGGGCAAAAGCAAGTGGACATGCGGTTTACTTGATCATATGTTCATGTTGTCTCACATGCATGTCTTTCTTCTCTCTTTGACTTCCTACATCTCAAGTGCACAGTGACTACGTTTGTTCTGAAACAAATCAGCTCCCACGCTCAGCTCAACATCTCAGAATTACTACAGATGCTTATTGTTAATTTAGCCATTAACTGGGGAGTCCTTTGTGAGAGGAAGGAGAAGACTTGAGATCACATCGAAGAAAATGTTCATGCCCTCCACTGCTTTGTGTCGAGATAATGTCGATTTCTCTAACGAAATCCCATTCAAAACAGATAAAAGCTTGTGGTTCCCAGAGAAAATATGCAACAACACAAACGGTACGGGCACTTCGAAAAGCTCTGCTAGTAGACAAATGCATGCTACATGTGAAAATTGAGCAATATGGTTAACATTCAGCAGGAAGAAGGAACAGATGTTTTGATTAAAGGGTTGTCAATCGCAAACCCATAAGACATATCAGATGATGCCCGAGATCCTAGCCCAGAAAGATGTAAAGATTTATGTCTTTAACATGCTGCAGACCGAATGGCAGACCAGTAAATAGGTGGTCTGGGTGTCTGTTCCACATATACACATTTACACATCGGCTGAGAGGCAGCTCTTGAGATCTGCATCGATTCATCAATACAAACCCACAGCTTCCCACCTTATCTCTTGTCCTGCTGAACTGCAACACCTTTTCAGATTTCACAAAAAAAAAAAAAAAAAAATTCTGTCTTTTTCTTCCTCTGAGGCCAAAATAATAAACAGAATAAATAAACCAATTGAAAGAACTCAGATTGTTTTTACAGGTGAAAATGCCTTCAAATATCAATTTTATTGAGAACAAAACAGAGTGCAATTTTGCGGCTATTACAGACCGCATCGACTGCGAGGGAACAAATGCTTAGTAGGGTGGATGGTAGTGATTCAGAGTCATGTAGGCTGGATGGGAAAAGCAGGGTCCGCATGGGGACATGATGCACTATAAGTTAAACAAAATGGGGCTGTTACTTGGCCCCATTTTGAGAAAATGGAGCAGCTCTTTTCATATCTTTATTTAACCCCCACTGTCCCCTTTCCCCGCTTTCCCTCTTTATCTTAGAGCCAATTTCCAAAATGGCTCTTCCTTCACATAATTGACGCTTGCCATTTATCGTTCAAGGCACCTGCTGTCGGTTTGACAACAAGACAATCAGATGGAGCGGGCGACCATCGTCCTATTGTCCCGGTTCCTGGTTTGTCTGTGACACTAAGTGACAACAGCTGGAAGCCCTCGCTCTTCCGACAACACCCATCATGCAAGTCAAATGCAGGCACAAAAGAAAAGGGCTTCATTATAGTGACTATGGTGGTGCGACTTTAACCAGCAAGAAGAGGAAACAAGGATTTAATTGTGTCTGCTGAAGGTGGATGAAAGGCTCTTGTTGTCTGATCTGGATTTGAACATGTGTGTTAAAGCACAGGGCAAACAGCACTGCTATCTGCAGATGCTGCTGCAGATTTCTGAATGCAAACCCTCTCGCATCTCTCGCTTCTTCTTCTTCTTCCCTCTCGACGTAATTGACTGAACATGTCAATACTTGGAGGGATAAAAACAGAGCCTCCATCGTCTGCATCTATCGATCCACACTTCCCTTTCTTTCCCTTTCTGCCTGTCTGCTGATCTTAATTACACTTCTTTTTACCAGGCTGGCCAGGGCAGCTGCCCTTTTCATAAAGCTTACCACTCATCAGCGCTTATACATCAAAATTAATGAGAGAAAGCGGGCCTGCAAAGACGAAACATTCAATAGCAGGTGGATTTGAATCATTTGAAACAAAGAGAAAGTGATTCAGAGTTGACATCTTGACCATCAGAGCTTGGTGTCGTTAGCATAGCTAGAAAATTAGCAGTCGCTGTGTGTACACTCAACTTTTAGATTTCCAAAAGGGTGGCAATATTTCTACTTCTGGCTTGTTACATGAGAAACAGGTTGAAAATTCATTCGTGTTACATTTAGTCTAACAGCCTTGCTGTTCTCTATTGAAAGTCTTGCTCTCTCTTACTCTCTCGTAGCCTGACGTAAAAGTAGACAGTGTCTCAACATATTTCTAATAATGTGAGCAACTTTCACAGAGAAGAGTGCTGTCAGTCCAAAGTTAACATGGTGAATTCACAAATTCAAAAAGATCAATTTTCTAAGTTTCTGATAGTTATCTGATTGATGACCAATTCTAGCCGTCACTTTTTCTGTGAATCTCTCTGAAGAGCCTCGATGAACATGCTCTGACTTTTTCTTTCTTTACCAATTTGTTTTTCTCCTCCTTTGTTCCAACAGCTCTCTACCTGTGCTCGCCAGTCCACCTCTCACAAAGCACAAACACAACTTATAAAGTCAGGTTTTATGGAGTGATAGGAAGGCAGCCCTGTCCATTCTACAGCAATTGTTCTCCCATGAACGAGTTAAATAAAAAAGGTTTCCTAATCGCCCAGTTCCACGGCTCACGCCTTCCATCAATCACGGCTGTCTGCGCTTCCTTGGCATTTGTGTGAGCCGTCACGTTCCCACCGTCTGAGCTTTTAAACGTCTGCTGAATCGAAAAACAAAAGCCGTTGCACACTGCAGCAAGGTAATCTCCTTCCACATGCGCTAGCATCCTTTTCTTTTCGAACAAATCTCTTTCAAAATATGCAAACGGACACTTTTTTTCCCCCCGGGTCTCCCTCCCTTTTACCTGTGGCTAATCTATAAATGTAAGTCGTATGACAGGTGAATATTGAGGAGCCTAACGATAACCGCTAACATCTTCACTTGGCCGCCTTATCGCCACTTCACATCGCTATGAAGCGCCTATTCAATATCATCACCTTTGGCAGAGCGCGGGGAGGTACACACTTGTGTGTCTGTGTGTCCTTTTGTAATCACAGACACCTATGTGTGTACTTAAATCACACGCAACCACGCACACACACACACACACACAATCACATCCAGTGGCTTATCTCCTGAAATAAGAAAAGGGGCTTGTCAGGACGGCACATTGTATAGGCGGGTGTTTGTGTGCGAATGTGTGTGTGAGAGTGAAAGGCAATGTGCATTAGGGCGATTACAATATCAGCCGACTCCAGATGGAGGCAGGAAAATAAACAGTGGATGAGAGTGCAAGCGAGCTAAGGGACAGACATCGTGCGAGGGAGGCTAAGAGAGAGATTCAGGATGTGTGTATTGGTGTGTGTGTGTGTGTGTGTCTCTGTGTGTGGGGGGTTCTGCTTGTGAATGATACAGTTAGAGAAAGTAAAGTTAATTAGCACCTCAGTTCCGGTCTATATCCAGTGAACAGAATGAGGAGTAAATGTGAGACAACGCGCATGTTTATATGCTCCTGAACACATCAGTCAGAGAGTATTTAACTCTGGGTGAGAGAGATGCAGGTAAACGATGCAGGTAAACGGGGAAGCCAAAGCAAACGAAGCAGCTGCTTTAGAGCCGAAGAAAACAATAACAGCATTAATCCTACGGATGTTAGATGGAAATGGAAATATGTTTATATCGCTACATAAGGATAAGATAAGAAGGACTTCTATGATATGTTAAAGCATGTTTGCATTCACTGAAACTATTTTCTTTAAGTTTCTGTTTGTTTTTTTTTATCCTTTAGGGTTAAAAAAAAAAAGTGCAACACCTGAAACTTAAAGCAGCACATTTCACTCGGCTCTGGTGGAAAGTACTTGTGGGTAAACAAGTTAATGCTTTTGCAAGTAGCTTAGCTGTTTTTAGGCTTCACTGTTCAATCACAAACTGTAGAAGTGAGAAAAAGCTTCTCACAACTAAGTAAATATCCGAAATATTCATTGACTTTCCTCTAAATGCTGTGGGTTTAAAAATCACTCTGCAGTGATAAAACACAATTTAGAAGTTATAATCATGTTAGATAACTCAAATCTTCTGCTTAGTATAAACTCCTAAGCACTCTAAGTCAAAACTAGTTTTGTAAAAACTAAACCTGCAATATTTTTAAGAATCCACACTTTCAATACACAAATCAATGGAATTGAATGTTAGTCAACCAACAAAAACTCGGTTATTGTGGGACTAGTACTACTTTGAAGTTGCATATTGTAATGCTAACATTAAATTTACAGTTAAAAACAAGCTAGTTAAACTGTAGAAATGAACAAGAAGACGTCTCACACAAGTACAATTCTGATTTGGACCTTACACAGTCTTGGACCACAACTTTCTATCACAGAAGGAGAGAGCAGGATTTTTGATAACAGGAAGGCCAACACTGTAGAGCCGTAAGGTGCTTTTCTGTTTTCTCTTTTTGGCCTTTCAACCACTGTCTGTCATTGTGGTTTGGAAATGTTGCATTTTGGAACTCCCAAAGTTAGAAAATACGTTATTTAGGAAAAATTACGCACCGATACTGCAGTTTTAGTAATGGGTTTGGGTTATACCAACTCAACAAATGCTACAGTAAGAGGCTAAAGAAAAAAAAAATAAACCATTTTGTTTTTTTTGCTTTAAAATGGTTAAAACTTGTTTTTCAACAAATCCCCTCTCACACAGAATGAGACTTCACCTCTGCTCCTTATATAAATAATTAATGACCTCTAATGGGAAGAAGGCTTGAAAGAAATACTTCTATTCTGTTCTCATATCTTATATTTATATTAAAGAGAAGAGTCAGCTAAAATAGCTGTCAGAAGGTTGAACTTTCACAAAAAAAAATGGAAACGAAAATATAGTTAGCTAATATTTGCCGCCCATGTCTCCACTGACCTCTTCTTCTTTTTGCCCGATAAGTCTCACGTAATCTGAAGTAAAAACCCGAACAAGGCTAATAAAATCAGCTGGTAGTTTTTGCTGTTGACACAGACAGAAAATAAGACGCCATAAAAGGACCAAATTACAGCCACAATAAAAGAAAGACGGGAACGCACTCTCGCAAACGTCACAGACGCTGGTTTCACAAGCGCACATACGCGCGCGCGCTCTTACCTGCAACCCCCTTTTTTTTTTCTTTTTTTTTTTTATACCACGGCTGCTCTTTCACGGGTGATGAAATTCAATAAGCAGAGAGGAGAACTGCCCTCTCACTGATAACCATCAATGGACTTATTGATCTGCAATGGGACGGGGTGTGTATGGGAGCACGCGCCGTGATTACATCTATAATTCACTCTGGGACTTGGTAAGAGATGGCTCTGAATAATAAGAACGGATCCATACATCTCGAAGGAGAGCAGGGAGCAGTGGTTTCAGCATCCAGTTCACCAGCTGACATTTGACCCCTCCAAAAGCTCTCCTACGTGTAGCGGCGTCGATGCTTCTTCCACTTCAGATGCCTTTATGCTATTACAATTTATGCCTTTAATTAACAATGTCATTTTAATTGAACTGGTTTTGTTGAGATATGCCATCGCTCACCTGCCAGGCTGGCACACAGACGACGAAGAGAATGATGTAATTTTCAAACCCCCAAAAAACAAACTTGAATGCAACAACACAGACCTGCTCTTGAAATCACAAACGAAGGATTTAGTGTTTCTAAATGCTGGAATCTGACACCAAATCCAAACACAAAAGATGATCACACAGGCAGAAGGAGAGCGCGTGATGCAATCCCAGCTGATGGAGAAAAGCTCGCAGGCTTCAGGATCGACTGAGTCAACATCCCTTATTCGCCATCCAGCAGACCTGGACCGCATCCAAATGTCTGTATGTCACACTTAAAAGAAGCGCTTTGTAATTACATCACAGTGCTGTAGCTTAAATGCGACTCTGTGCTGCAGGGAAAAATCTGTGCATGTTTTATTTTTATTTTTATTTTTTTCCTATTTTGAAATAATAGCAATTCATTGTTTGTTTCTGTGATCTGAAAGGCTTGTTTGGATTCAGCGTAAACCGCTAGAAATCTATTAGCTGTGGTTAACATCAGAAAGCACCAAACAAATAAGGGAAGGGGGAGGGAATGTGAATAATCAAAGCGAAGGGAATGTGTGTGCCGACAGTGTGCACACACACTGTCGGCACAATGTGTGTGCCGACAGTGTGTGCGTGTGTGTGTGTTTGTGTGTGTGTGTGTGTGTGTTTGGGGGGGGGGGGGTGGGGGGGGGGTTCCAGTGTCATCTGCACAGCAGATTGAGTGAGAGTGCAGGCGACGGCACAGTCTTTTCCAGCATCGCTTGCTCGAACTGCCAGCCGGGGTTTTGTGTTTGTCTTCGAGTGTGCGGCGAAGGCGAGAATAAAATGGCTTCCATCTTTCTTCTTTTTTTTCCTTTTTTCTTTTTGCAAGGCTGTCCGCATGTGTGTGAGCAGTGGTCTGATGCGTTTGACCCTGTAGCCTCGGAGTTGGAAGAGGAGGAGGAGGAGGAGGGAGGGAGGGAGGAAGAAGGAGAACAGGTGTGAGGCAGGCTGGTGGCTGGGCAGATGGCCCCTGGAAGATTCTGCAGAGGCTGGACCACAGAGCAGCATGGCTTTAACGCGAGCCTCTTCTTCTGGGTGTAAACACAATCGCTTTCGCACGTGCAACCTCAGCAACCACTCACTTACTCTCCCGCATCATCGCCGGCTCTGTTCGCCTTTCATTTACTGCCTCGTTCTCTCTGTTTTGCGTGGCGGCGCGCGTTTCTCCACGCACCGTGCTCACTTTCTTAACTTATCCAGACGTGGGAAATGACATCAGATTTCCCCAGTGAGTGGGAAGTCCTTGTCATGAAAAAAAAAAAAAAAAAAAAGATGCAATTTTCAATAACATTTTTCTTTTGCACACGTGGCCTAAAATTAGAGATACATCAGCCACACGTAACCAGCAAAATAACACTTGAATAAACAGAGGACTAAATGTGTATTATTAAACACATTTGCTCAAAAATATCCTTTAACTCTACTGCATAATTAAAACGAGTTAAGCACTTTGCTGGAGACGTCTTGTCGCCCATTTAGAGAGAGAGAGAGAGAAAGAAAGAAAGAAAGAAAAAAAATCCCCCAGTTGTGTGCGTGGTTCTCCAGCAGATATTTTCCTTCCTCTCCAATCTGAGTCGTGAGAAAGTGTCTGCTATATCTGCAGCCGGTTCAGCCTCACGCCCTGAAAAACTCGCATGTCTGCGCTTTTCCCAGCCGGAGCAAAAAAGATTTCCACTGGAGGGAAAATATATAGAACCGTGGTCTTTAATTTCAAGACTAAGCCACTTCGTTAAAAAAAAAAAAAAAAAGTTAAAGAGACTATGAGATAGAGGCATAAAAAAAGAGAGGAATGGATCGCTTTTAAATGACAAGGCAACAGAAAAGTTCATATGGCTTATTGGAGAAGATGCGCTCCGAGGAAAAAAAAGGCTTTTTTTTTTTTTTTTTTTTTTCAATTTTATTTTAAAAACAAAGAGCAGGATGTTTCATTTGGTCTCCAAGCAAAACATATCAGCTAACACTCAAATATTTCTGGAGTGAAATTAATGCAAAATATTATAGTTAAAAACAAACAAACAAACAAAAAAAAAAACAAAACTCCCCCACACATTATATCTATATAATTTGTGAAAGACTGAATTCCTAGAAAGCCTGACAACATCAACGCCAGTGTCACCGCTTAAACAACCTGTAATTGATGGAAATCCAATCATCTCCATTATATGAGTTATGCCTATTGGGTGCAGCCTTCCAACCGCAACAATCCCAGTTTTCCCAAATCATAATGACATTTATCATGTGGCCAGAAACTCTTTGTTCTCACGAGCAGCAAGTAAACCAGACGATAAAACGCCAGCTTGTTTACAGGACAAGAACCGATGCAACCAGAAAAGGCAAAAGAGATTCAAAAGGTCATCGAGCAAAAAACAACAACAACAACAACAACAAAAAAAACATAAATAACCAATCAAAATGAAACATTCCCCCAAATACTTTTGAGTTTGTTCCACGGCAATCTGCGACCAACCGGGATGGGGGGGGAAAAAAACGATCACTTACACTGAAAGGAGGCAGAAATTCCCACCATGCGGTACGGCGGTGTGTGCGGGATTAATAATTTCCAGTCTTTCTCACGCGGTGATCCGCCTTCCTGCGTCGGGGAGACGAAAACTACGTCGTCCGGCCAGCAGCAGCTCTCGTGGGGTCTCCTTCGGGTTCCTTCCAGCGGGTCACGAACGGAGCTGGAACTCCCTCAAACAGACAGAAAACAAACAAACCAAAAAAAAAAAAAAAAAAAAAAGAAAAAAGAAAGAAAGAAAATAGAAGCGCTTCTCGTGGACAAAAAAATAACTACAAAAAAAAAGAAGAAGAAGAAGAAAAAAGCGACCACTGGAGAGATATTCAGGGTGGGAGAGCCGGGAGTCTTCTGGAGAGGAGGAGATGCGAAGAGAAGATGCTGAAGACAGTCGTCTGCTTTCTTTGTGTTTTTGGGGTTTTTTTTCTTGTTGTTGTTTTCTTCCCACTTTCTTTCAAATTCCAATATGCGTCTGTGTTGGAATTCCAACCGAAAATAGCTGTTTTTTCTGGGGGGGGAGTGGGGAGGCGGTGTCGGGGAGGGATGAGAAACGAACCCTCGGTCTCAGCGCTCGGGTTGGTTGTGTTCTGCGTCTCCCTCGGCGTTGGGGAAGAGGAGTAGCGGCGCTCTGCCTCCAGTCGGCGGTGCGCAGCAGAGCCAGGTGGCGAGGGGCGGGGCTGAAGGGCTGCTGAGGAGGAGAAAGGACAGGAGGAGGAGGAGAGGCCAGCAGCCTGCTTCTGAGTGTCCTAAAACAGGTTGGGGGGAAAAAAAATAAAATAAAATAAAATAAAATAAAATAAAAGCACGGTGAGATTAAGTCAACGTGTTTGTCATGTTGACGTACCTGAAGCTATGTTTTGATTTGAAGGGGGCGGGGACAAAAATGTCTCAAATTCATTTTCATAATTTTCACTTTAGCGCCACATTGCTTGCATGTCGTGTGTAGGATTTTTGCAACGATGCACCACAAACTGGTGCATCCCTGGTTTTTGTTGATAAAAACTCTTAAAGGTGCGGTGTGCATTTTTGTTGAGCCGCCTTCCACTGGCAGCCATGTCTCTACCAGCTTTGCACACAGAGGAGACTGAAATTGTTTCCTGCTCTTCTCTGCAAGTTATGTTGATCACTATGGATGCCTCAGATTATCAGTGGGACTTCAAACACATTATCTGAACCAATCCAGGCTGAAGGGTTTTTTTTTTTTTTTGTGGCTTTTAACTGTTTTTTGGTTTGTTTTTTCACAAGATTGTCTTGTATTTGAGTGTCTGGCTTAGCTTACCCGCTACAGCCGAAAAACATCCTCGCAGCATGATGCCGCCGCCATCATTCTTCACAATTGGGAAGGTATCTTTAGCACAATGGGTAGATTTTATTTAAGTTTTCGCTAGCATTCTACATGCAGGCCACAGAAAGTTAAGTTTTGGTCTGATTTCATCAAATGTTTTCCATGTCGCCTACATGTCAAACTGCTAATGGAACGTCTTCATTTCAACAATGGCTTCAGCTTCTCTCAGATAGAGGACAGATGTGTCGGAAGATGACCGATATCCTCTGGCCAGGCTGTGCATCTGTCCAGATCCTCCAGAGTTACAAGAACATTTTCTGATTAATACTCAGATTAAACTTCATGGCACATTTGTTAGGTTAGACCTTGCTTAATAAAAAAAAAAACAACTATATTTATATAATTATAATCCCTTCATCGTACTCCAGTGATAAGTCAGTAAAATCCTGGCTTGCCCATTTGTTTTAAATCTGATATTTAAAAACAAAAGACTTGTTTTTAAGCTTAAATGAACAGAAATAAAAACTACCGTTAAAAAAAAAAAAAAAAAAAAAAAAAAAAGTTTCATTTTATTTCAGCCGTTATTCAGAGGTGCTGTTTGGGCATTTTTATTTTTTCCACTCATGAATTTCTAGTGACCCTTGGATCCTTCTCTGGAGTACTTACACACATCCCTGGTGTTATAGACCAGAACATACCAGCCAAATGCCTGAGTTCACTGCCATGTGCGAGTGTGTGTGTGTGTGTGTGTGTGTGAGAGAGAAAAAAAAATAAAAGATTTGGACCGCATAATGCATGTGTGCATTTCTCTCACACACACGCACACACACTCACATCTTTCTCTGTGCTGAAAAGGCCCAGGCAGGCAGCCTGGCCCGCTGTAACCCAAGGCAAACACTTTCTGCGGACCATCTGGAAGTCATCTCGCCCACGGAGCCAGTGAAAGCGCAGAGCAGAAGCTACGTTTACAACTCAGTGACAACAACCGGTCCTCTTGAGCTGCATGGCTGAACAAGTTACGCACCACTGTCTGTTCACAACATGTCATCAAACATTTCATTGTACTCGGTTCTCTTGCACTGACTGGTTCATTGGCCGTGAGATCAGAATCATCTAAAAAAGTTAATTCCATCATAAACAAAGTTCTCTGAATAATAAAGGGAAATAAGGTAGTTTTGGGGGGTTTTGTTCCTGTGTACATTATGAAAGGAAAAAAAAAAAAAAGACTTTTCACTGCACCACTGATGTGGAGCACACTGTTCTCTCAGTGCAGTCTCTGTGGGGAATAGATGATGCCATTAATGGTAATTGTTTGCAATTGTGTCATGGTGCATTTCTTTCCATTTCATCCTTCTCCTTCCTTCATCTCTCCTTCGTCGTTTTAAAGAGCTCAGCTTGTCGGTTACATTACAAGGCAGCATTGATCGATGTCGTCTCTAAATCTCGACCTGTACTTACATGCTCCTGCCTGGCTCCTTTTGTCAATGCCTAACAAAAGGCAGCGTGCCACAGTGCCTTGCAAAAGTATTATCATTAATCCCCCCTTCAGGTTTTTTACATTTGCCTGTGTTACAACCACAAAATTTTGAGTATTTTCTTTGGATTTTGTGTGATAGATTAGCACAAACTAGTACATAATTGTGAAACAGAAGGAAGATAAGGCATGGATTTAAACATTTTGGCTCGCACATTCATTCCCAGGATTAATGGTTTCACTGGAATCACAGTTGCAGGTCTTTTGGGGTATATTTCTCTATCAGCTTTGCACATCGAAAAACTGAAATCCATCTCTGAAGAAAAGCTCTAGCTTTGTCAGGTCTCAAGGAAGAGTGCCCGGGAGCAAACTTATGCCAAAATTCTCTATTGTTCAAGCTGAATTTAGGTTTTGGCTTTTTTTAAAAATATGATCTGAACCACTCCAGTGTAACTCAGGCTACAAGTCTAGTGTCTGATTTTTGTGGGACGGTGAACCTCCAAACCATTTCTCACCAGTCTCTAACATGTTTTCTTCTAATATTGCTTCTTCTATCTTCGCTTCAGCTCTGAGCAGTTGCTCTGTCCCACTAAAGAGAAACATCCCCCCAGCATGATGCTGCCACCACCATGTTTCACCATGGGAAAAGTGTTTTCGGGATGCTGTGGTCTCATCTGACCACAACTTTGTTCCCATCATTTCTGCATTTCCGTAACTGACTTATCTTGCCCTTCTCTCAACAGTTAAACAGCATTACTCTTCCATTAAGGCCATTTTTTTTTTTTTTTTTGGTTTTTAAGGTAATCATATAAAAGGGGCTCACATGTTTCAGATCGTGTAAAATTTTCAAAGTGATGCATATTTTTCCTCCCATTTCACCATAATGTTCTACTTTGTTTTGGCTAATCCCAAAAATACCAAGAAAATATGTTGAAATTTGTGGTTGTAAAGTGACAAAATGAGAGACAGGACGAGTGAATAAAATCACCAAGTTTACCGTAGAGGGACTACTGAATGACATGACTGGGAAAGCAAACGAGACACCACACCGGAAGTAATGGAGTGATTGGAGAAATATGGGAGAAATATGTCACTCCTGAATTGGACACACGAGAGGCTGAAATGGGAGCAGAGACAATGTGGCCCACTTAAAGCAAGCGACCTAATGTGGGTGGAGAAAGCGCTGTGACTGCGAGGATGCAGTCACTCCTCACCTATTTGTGTCCTCTGCTTCGCTCCCAGAGAGCAAGTCTCATGACAATCGCAGCGAAACATCTTGACAGCCGGAGGCACAAGGATAGGCGTTGAGGAAACCTGCAACGGGGGAAAAAAAAGAATAGGGCAATGATCTATGTGTGTGTGTGTGTGTGTGTCCTGTGATAATGGTGTGTGAGAGCAGGAAACACACAGTGCCTGTTTTTGCTGCGGGGTTCCTGAAAGTCAGTCTCCCAGTGCGATCGGTGGCTCGCACGCGCACACAAACACACACGCACACACACACACACACACAGGATACCTCGCCTCTGAAAGGGAAAAACATGCTGTGTCTGATACATGTGGACACAGACAAGCAGACTTCCTGCATTTTCCCACCTACTGGGCGGCCACCTGTAACACATTCGCAGGCACATGTGCAAACACACACAAACACACACAAAAGACAAGTATAAGTTGAGAGTTGACAGTAAACAAGTGCCACTCAAATCCCTGTAATTATCTGTCATTTAATCAGCATAGCTAGAGGTTTAGCAGCCCACCATCAACATCATCAGCGCTGCTGCTGACAAAAGCTGGGGGGTTAAAAGAAAGAGAAACAATTAAACCAAACCTTACCCGGTGTTGAATGTCTCCGCGCTTTCTGACCTGTGTGGAACATGAGCAGGGAATGCTTAAGCTTACCGACCATACACACATAATACAGCCAGGTAGTTACAAAAAGCAAAACAATGTTTTTTTTTTGTGTGTGATTATTCAAAAAAAGAGAGAAATTACTGACCCTAAAAAAACTTGACATTTTACATAACATGAAATTGTGAACATTTTGATAATTTTTAATAGTTTTGCTGTTGAGCAACTTGGAGTTGGGTCTTGCTACATTTTCTGCAACAGTAGTTTTCTCATTGCTCGTCTCCCATAAGGCTTCGACTGGTGAAGAACCAAGGTAATAATTGTCTGCAGAGTCTCTCCCATCTCAGCTGTTTGTAAATCCTTCAGCGTAGTCAGAGTTGTCCTAGTGTCTTGTCTCACTGGTCTCCTTCTTGCATGCTTACCTAGTTCATAAAGACAGCCTGATCGGCAGATTCACACATGTGCAATATCCCCTCGGTTACTTCATAATTCAACTGAACTCCCAGGGATGTTCACTGCCTTACAGATTTATTGTATCCATCCCTAGTATACTATTTAAAACCTTTTTTTCCCTGCCCATTTGGTTGAAGTGTTCTTTTGTTTTCATGCTGTAATGGTAGACAGGACCACTCATTACCCAATGAATGGACTTTCCAGACACAGCTGTCTTTACACTGCAATCCCTGGAGACACTCGCTGCTCTCAGGTCATCTTCACTTCACTCCTTATGACACGACAGGCAGAAATAGTCTGGATCTCTGTTGAGTTAGGTCAGGCACTTTACAGGAGGTCAGTATTTGTGCAGTCACTTATTTTATGTAAAAATGTTTTTTTTTTTTTTTTTTTTAATTAATTGTCTTTATTTTGTAGGAAACAGTTTTCAGATTGAGATTTTTTTTTGTGAAATAGTCACATTTTGTTGGTTATGACAGATTTGAAAAAGTAATTAAAAAGATCAAACGTCCAATAGGGAAACTTTTTTTTTTTTTTATGGGGAGTTTATTTTTTTTGAAAACATTTCAATTGCACATCACAATTACAAAAGGATAATTTGACAAAAATGTTTAACTGCATTGAATAACCATCGCTTCTCACAACAATAAAACACATCGTCTCCATATTAAGGTGGAAAACGTCCATCGAACTGCTCACATTTAATTTTGTGCCAGCTTATTTTTGTTGACTGTCATTCTCCCTACGGTTCTGCCTTGAACCACAAATCAATAAGGTTGAATGATCATAATTAAAAGATGAACATATTAATTATGTTCATCTATGTTCATGTCAATGGTAAATCTTTGCAGTATAAAATTGTGAGAATACACTTTGATCATTTGAGCTGTGAGATTAAACAAAGAACTGTTTAACTTCACAGATGCTGGGCACAAAATATTTTTGAAAAATGTTGTGCATAAAACACAGATAAAATAAATGTGACAGTGAATAAGGCATTTTATTCCCTGCAACAACAATAATCGGAGAAGCGCATGTGTGGAATTGAAGACCTTTACTTGAGAGGATTCTTGAATGGGTAAATTCCTCTGGACATTGAATTGGTCAGAAAACTCATTATCAAGAAAAAAAAAAACAAAAACAAACTGAGGGCGCTCCGCAGAGCAGATTCTTTTTTCAGAGTCACATTCAAGGTGACATCAGATTTGTAAGATTCTCCCAAGTGATTTAGGGAGAAAAATTCTCATGAATCTGTAATAGAAAAGAAGGAAAAAACAACATTGATCCAAACAATTAGAGTCATTCTGTCAAGGGGAAAAAAAAAACCCCTGGCTTTCATTGAAAGCCCTCGCAGGGTTAATTTGTTTCATTCAACGGGTCAGGGACAGAGTTAACACCTTAAAAAAAAAAATTGGATTCGAATTCTTTGGGATGTTTTTTTATTTTTTTTTACCTTTCCTTAATGTTTTGAACAAAGTCTGGTAACAGTTCCAGTTGTAAAAGAAAATTTCACTTAATTTCTAAACATTTGAAAATAAGATCAGCCGCCTTTTTTCTCCCACAGCAACTTTCTAAATGGAAAGAATTAGTAGAGAGGCTGTGGAGAAAAAGCCCGAGATGCATAATGGGATATCAGCTGCAGTGCAGCATCATATACAGGTACAGGGTCTGGAGAGGTATCTTATTCACTGAGGTATTACAGAATTCAGCCCACACTCTGGCTTGTTGCAAAGGAGAGGTAAGTGGGCGAAAACTGACAGCCTCACCTTATTCCCGGAGAATAAAAATGAGAGTTTCCAACTTGCACAGAGTGCAGTGCAAGCACCTTGACAGCATACAGTAACTTTAAAATCACAATGCAGAAATAATGCCTCCCCATAGCAAGTTATAATGCCCAGAACTCCATGTGAGTTATGCAGCATTCCCCTCTCATTTACACCGAACACATGATCTTCGTGTTTTTGTGGTTTGTTTTTCAATTCAGCTCCTTTTGGGTTGCAGGACTAAAAAGCAATTGTTGACATGCAAGTGGAAGAAATACCAAATAATTGTCATTGTTTTTGCCTTTTTTTGCTAGCCGGCCGGACAGAAAATGTTTTCATAGTGCACAGTATCTGAAGGTTGATCCCAGATTATAAAATTATTTGCCAACATGCAGACATTTTTTGAAACTTTTTTCCTAGTCTGTTGGCCCTTTTAGTATGAATTGTTTTGCAATGTATACAAAACAATTATATTATTCCTGCCACAACTAATAAAAATAATATCTTACCTGTTGTTACTCTGACCGTTTAATGCTCACTTTTCCATTTATTATCATCTCATTGTTTTATTGTCACGTACCACTTGATTTCTATGCATACCCTTAAATTTTAAGGCTGCATGAATTTCAACTGATCAATGAAGTAATCTATCATCCCATTTATAGTTTTGAACTTTATAGTGAAATATTTTTGCAGTAGCTTTTGATAAACATAACTCCAATCTAAAAGGTTTGATGAAAATTGTTCATGTTGAAGTTTTGTTCCACATTCTTTGGAAATAACTTATTTATTTGCATTTGCTAACGTTGTAAATACAAGTTAAAACAGAAGTTTATAATAGAGGGACGTTTTCTCGGCAGCCTAAACGTATGACAATAACGCAGTAAAGAAGGTTAAAACAGATTTACGTACGACTGAATAATATTTGCATGTACCTCCGAAGCTGATGCAGGTGGGGTTCAGTGCTTCGTGATAAACATTTTAAACGTGCCTGTTTTGACAGTTGTTTGTAGACGAGGATGAACAGCCAGATGCATAATTGCAAACAGGACTGAATTAGTTGGTTCAGGTGTGGAAAGAGTGA
This sequence comes from Poeciliopsis turrubarensis, assembly GCA_010277015.1. Classification (NCBI taxonomy): domain Eukaryota; kingdom Metazoa; phylum Chordata; class Actinopteri; order Cyprinodontiformes; family Poeciliidae; genus Poeciliopsis; species Poeciliopsis turrubarensis. The sequence goes on from VMRN01000014.1 coordinate 3,041,365, forward strand.
GGCAGTTGCAGTCTGAAACAGGTAACGATTCAGGGCTGCAGGGAGGATCAAAGAAAGACTCAGGAAGGAATCAAACACCACAAAAAAACACAAGATAAGTTTAGGACGATTCCAGAAGTTTAACAAAAACGCAAACGAGAGCAAAACTTTCATTGGAAACAGGTGGATTTGCAATAAGAGTATCTGCAAAAAAATGTAATTGAACTCATTCTAAAATAAACAGTGTCAAACAATATTTATTCTGCTGATACCTAAAACCCAATCAGAGCATCCCACTATCGGGACCTCTGACCCCAACGCTGCCACCTGCAAGCAAACCAAGCAGCTTCCAGTTCTAGCAGCGCCATTTTTATTCCTTAACTAAAGCAGCACTCTGAACACAGCTACTCGCAAACTGATCAGCGAAATTACTTCTGATTTAGACAAATGTCACACTGCAAAGTGGCGTAAGTAAAAAGCTGTGAATTGTTTTGCAGTGAACTCTACGTGAAGACAAGCCTTGGGAACAGCAACTCATTTTAAGGTGACAGAATACAGATTCTAGTTAACTGACTGCAGGAAAAATAAAATCAGCAGTAAATGTTTTTCTAGTACGGATCCTCAGTTGGAACAAAATCCACTCTGTGAATTTGGAATGAAGTGAGAGCTTAAGGCAGCCACCTTTGGTTTATTTTTTATTTTATTTTTTTTTTGCTAATTAAACAGCTCAGAGTATAAAAGACTTTTCGGCTTTTCGGCTTTTCGGCTCTTCGGTCTTCTCACTATGGAGATTCATTTCCTCTAACCTCCTGAGCCAAATTGTACCCACGTTTGTGAGCCGTCTTCCTCCTTTCTAGGTGCTTGCCATAAAATTTCAATTTCACTCAAATTCCAGAGCCTCAACTACCAGTTTCATCTCCATCCAGCTGGATGACCCTGAACCAGCGGAGAAGAAACCTCCTCTTGACTGCAATCAAAATGTACTGATGGGTGGATCAAAGAGTGTATTGAAATTTATCCTATTAATTAGTTTAAAGCTGAAGGCTATCAGATGAAGAAGCAGCATTACTACACAGTAAACAAGTCTGACAGGGGACTGCAGATAATGCGTTGCTTTTACAGCAGAAAATGTCTTTTAAGCGCAGATTTTAGTCAGTAACCAGAAAATCAAATTGACCTCGAATGAGCAGTACGTTGCTGCCAAACAACCGTGACTCCTGACTGGGATGTCCAAGAAACAATAAGTTTAACAACTGGATAGATTTTGCTAAAGCAGCTGAACGATGCCTTCAGGACAGTAGGAGAAAAAAATAGTTGAAGGACACATGCATTCATTTTTATCTGTGGAGCCAGGGTTGAGAAGTTACGTACACCTAACATCAAGTGCTTGGCAGAATGCACAAACTTCTGGCTTTCAGTAACTTAACACTGTACATACAGTCACTGCCAAGCATTGCTGTGATTGGCGGAGACGCCCCTGGTCCCATCCATCATCGTCACCCAGCCTGCTATACCTCACTCGCAGGCCTTACTTCCGACTTCCCCCGAATCATCAGCCAGATGGCCCTCGCCAACGTTCGCTCGCATTACACACCTGATATGAAGCTATCCGTCATCTGATAATGACCAAGCTGTGGCGGTCCCCCAGCTGGGGCCTCTGCTGAAGCACTGGGCACTGGCGGGTATCTGGGATGGGTGGTTGTGGGGCGGCGCACAGCCTGACTGCCCCTCTGATGGATTAGTGGCAGGTAGTGTGGACGGGGAGGGGGTGTGAGGGTGCAGAGGGGCGTCCCCTAATAGGATTCACAATCGCCCAGTGGAGCATGGAACAGGTGTGAATCACAGGGACTGGGAAAAGTCTCTGTTCGTCTACTGAATTCAGCAAAACATGACGCTCTTAAAATTGTTTTGTCACTTTGGGGCTTAGTTTATGTAATACACCGTTTTAAAATTTGCCACGCTACAAATAAGACCTTGAAGTCATTTTGACGACCAGTAATCTGAATTCTGACTTTTGTATTTAATCTCAGAATTTTGACTTTGTTGAAAGAATCAGAATTTTTTTTTTTTTTTTTTTTTTTTTATTCACCATCAGAAAAAAAATCTAGTCTTAAAACTCAAATCTACCAAATTTGTCTTTCAGTGTGGATAAAATGTATGTCTGCAAATCCTACAGCAAGGAAGAAATGGTTATGTCATTATCTTTATATGCCAACACGAGGTTGACAAAATGTTGCACATAAGATTGACACAGAATTAGCACTCTGAGATTAAAGCCGCTAATTCTTTTCTGCACAAAAAAAAAAAAATGACATTTTACAAGTGTGAATGAAACAAAGAATTTATTTTACCCAAATGATTGTCATCTACACTTTTAAATCAAATCTACTGTGATGTAAATGTTGACTTATTAAGCAGTTCGATGGACTGCTTTACTTGTTAACAATATCTTGCTGTCACCGTGATTGACAACAGCAAAATGTCTTAATGGCTTATGTTGAGCCATATTTAGGAGGGTTTCTGACTTTCCACATGCCGCTGCACAGTGAGGGAAACTGGCACAACAGATACAAGTGCTTGTGCGCGCGCACAAACACGCAGTGAGACGACAGCTCACACACACAGAAAGACGCACACTTACTTATCGGCAGTTCTCATTAGTAAAGTTGGCGTGCTGGAGCTGCACGGCGGGCCCTGCAGCAGTCTTTGAGAGTCGGAGGAACCATTTGTCAGTGGAAAACAATTAGTGGGGAATGATCCGTCCCATTGGTTTTAATGAGTACAGTCGGGTCACTCCACTCGCAGCAGCATCACGAATAGGTCATCAAAGGCTGAAAACAACACACATCCATGTCACACTCGCACACAAGTGTAGAAAAAGAAGAAGAAGAAAAAAACCCCACTTCCTACAGTCCTACTTTTTGTCTTTTTACCGCTTCAAATGGCAGTTATGTGCATATTTATGCACACATGTCCACAAAAAGTGTCACAAGCACATAAGAGAGACAGCTGCTACTACTTCTCAGTCCTTTCAAATCATTCTTCTCCATCTTCTTACATCAGTGAAGCCATTGAGAAGTCATCATGGTAAGTGGAGTATTATGAATAAAAGGTTTCTGTACAAAATATATGGCCTTGGGCAGTAATCACGGTGTAATAGTCGAGTACACTACAGAAGCCTGAATGGAAGCCTCGGTGCACATGTTTTTATGTACTTGTGTCAAGATGGACACCTTGGTGTGGAACATTGCATTACGCTCAGTATGTTTGATTTTCTTTGTCACTTACAGCACCATCACATGTACACGCCTACTAAGAAGTTTAAGCATAATTACTGTAGTTTTTACTCCTTTTGGCTGTTGCTGTAGTTACATTGGTTTTTATTCCAAGTTTATCCAATAAATGGACAAGCAAAGAAAAAAACAACAACAAAAGAAGAAGAACCAAAATAACGGCATGGGATGCGTGCAGAGATTTTAAAATCATTACAATTTCCTGTTGTTGTCCCCCTGGCATAAGGAAAATGTAACAGTTGCTTTTTTAGAAGCTAAAAGACCTTCACCCGTCACCCATATTAAGGTAACAATGGATTAAACAGTACAGCTGGCAAGCTACAAGCAGGAAGTCTGTTAAAAAGCTGACTCTAACCGGGCAGATTGTCTGACTGACCAAGGAAGATTATTAAATGTATTAGTCTGTTAAAAGCAGAACTTTTACATTGTAAAATATGGAACATATTCTTCTCTATGAGGACATTTACTTTGAAATTACTTCTCCTTTTGGTGGTTGTTTCTTTTTGCTTGAATCGTTCACCACTGCATATATTTAGGCAAAACATAAAATCCCTGTTAAATGTTGCGGACTTTAAAGGTCAACTCATGTGTGAAGTAAATTTTAATCCCTGGTTTTCCAAATATGTTTAGATGAAAGAGAGAGAGAAAAAAAAAAAAACATATATGTTGCACGTGACCATAAGTCGCAGGACAAGTTCAGTGGAGCAAATAAAATAGATATTTTTAATATTTTATTTTTAGCTTTGGAATGATATTTTCCACATCGGATCAGCTAAAAAGGTTCATTAGTGGCAAAAATAGACCCATGCAAAAATCTAAATCTGATTATTCCTTGGTTTTAAATAGCTGCCAACGTGCTCTGCCTCAGGACGGCCTCTATATTTAGATCAATTGCTAACCCTGCAGCACATAAACCGAAGCAGACAGGGTCATTTTAATTAAACATGGCATACAGTGGATGTATAATACAAGCTGTCCTCATGATACTTTCCATATCTGCCGAATTCTAATTTCAGTCGTTTTGTTTTGTTTGGATTAGAAAAGTGTTTTGGAAACTTTTTTAACAGCAAGTATCACTGGTAGCTTTTTAGAGCTTTTACCACACAGGCAAAGATTTTACAAACTGAGGCATAATTGGAGTATTTTTATTTTTTTTATGTTGTCAATACTTCTAAAAGTAAAAACAATACAAGAAAGAGAAAAGACAATTAACAAAAAGGCCCTGTGCAGTTTTAATTGCAAGTGGTAAAATCAGACATTTCTCAACAACTTCGACATCCAATCTGTTTCCCTTTTATACGGAAACAAACAGCTATTGCAATAAATTAAGTCTTTTGAGAAGTTTATGATGAGGCAAACATTTCCTGAAGTGATTAGAATTTTTCTGTATTGGTGCTTATGAGATCTGTATCATAGTTACTTGCTTTTATTTAACTTACAAATAATAAAACAGAAGCATTTCTTCACAGGATCACAAAAGATCAACCAGTAGTACTTGTAACTCGGATTGAAAACAAAAAACAAAACAGAGAAAAATGTCCAGCAACATCACCACTTCAGCGTCTTCAATGGCTACATTAAAGGAGGGACCACTGCAAAGAAACCACATGGTGTAAATGTGGCCTCCATGTCCCCCTCGCTCCATTCATCCCAGTCGGATTCCAGTGAAAAAGAATTCCATAATGGTTTGGGAAAAACACCGACAAGCAAAAATGGGCTGCTGATGGGAGCTAGGCTCCTCCCCAGAAGCCCTAGTCTGTTGTTTGTATGAAACCGTAAACCAAATTTTAACTTAGGTTTAGTTAAACAGTAAGCAGGATGATTTTTATGAGCAGGAAAAGCCTCCCAAACGACGCGAGGATTCATTAATCAACGTCCCTGTATTAGATTTACTGCAGTGTGCAGTTTATTTACTCTTTGCAGCGCAGTGTGGAAAAACTGACAAACTTATTCCAGCCAAAGTAAACCTGGACCTGACTGCAGGGACATCGTCGAGCTTTTAAAATTTATGATGCTTCTTCCTCGAACTTTGGCAGAAACAAAGCATTGATTCAACCACAGCACAGATGGACTCTATCGACTTCAAACTAAAGTCTCAGTAAGTTCTCTGCAGTGACTCATCAGCATTGAGTCTTACCCTTATTCTACTAGTAGAATAAGTCGTTGAATTATGACTTATTATCTAAAATGGGTTTGCTAATAAATCCCACATCAAAATACTCTGATGTGATAACACCGTTAACAAGAATAATCTGCATTGTTTTGTCTGACTTTAGCTAACAGACAGAAGAGTTAAATTTCATAAATAACTGCAAGTGACCCCTTTAATACTTTCCCCAAGTTGTCATGTTTCAACCATAAATTTTCATGAATATTATTGAGAATTTGTGGAATATATAAATACAAAGAAATGTATGCATGTAGTTTTTTTTTTTACAAGCATAAATTTGACAGACGTCTGTACTCGACAGCATTTACTCGAATAACTAAAACCCAGAGGATCAGTTTCTTAAAGAAAACAGTTCCTTATTAAAAATATTTCATGTGTTCATTCAATTGCAGTATAAATCCATATGTTCTGTGAAGGTCTCAGAGGTTCGTTAGAGATTAATGAGCAAATAGGAATAAAGTACGCCAGTTCAAATTAACGTTAGTGTATAAAACAATATCTAAAAACAATATCTCTAAAGTGACTTGTGCATCACCTGTTGCTCACAGTGAGAATGCTACAACCACCAGAAGGCTGCAACAAATCTGACTGCATTCTACCTGCACATAATCTCTTCCAAAAGCCACCAGACTGCAAAGCCACACACAAGCTGTCTCCAAGCTACAATAAAGCAGCCGTGCGCATATTGATGCTCTTCCCTTTTTTTGTTTTCAGCAGAAAATTTACAGCATTTACATCTGCTGCGTTTATCCGTTTTCCAGACGAAAGCAGACGCGTACGGCGAATGTCTCGTCCTCTTTTTTTCCTCTCCTGCCACTTGGAGGTACCGTACAGATAAACGTGAAATCATATCTAAAAATCCTTCTTCAATAGAAAAGTTTGACATGACATTTTGAAACGCATCACAGAAAACGATAGCCGAAGCTGAGAAAAACATTCAACGACTGCATGTCTGTGTTCTGTTGTTTTGCAGGCAATTTTTTTTTGTCTCTTTTTAAATGCTACAGATGAAACCTAGACCTTACAATAAATGTCATTCCTCTGACAAACAACTGACAGTTAAATGTTAAAATCAGTTTCTTCAGTGAAACCCAATTGCTGATCTTCTTTATTCGTTTTGCCTTTTCTTCTCGAAAAAGCTCACAATGTATATCAGCGGCTGAAATTATATGTCAGAGCAATTGGAACCACATAATTAGAACAGTGACAGAGGTACTTTATGCTGATAATGTGTGGCACGGTAATTAACGGGAAATATCATGACCTGAGTGCCGTCGGCATTTGAAAAAAAAAAAAAAAAAAAAGTCATTAAAGTAAGAGATTACACAGAAAAAAATGAAAGGCTATAGAAATAAAGAGAGATAGAACAAAAGAAAGAAAGAGCGGAGTAAGTCAGCTGAGGTGAGATGGGTTGCTGATGAGAAGAACTAATTTATGTGTTTTAGTTCAAAAGTTTTCGGTCACCCTTCAAGTATTTCTCGTGATTCTCCAGTTGAGTGTTTTAGTCCCTCTGCTGTGCCTTTGCAGCAACAATTACCTGCAAGGGAGGGAGTTTATATGCCGACCATCAACTAATCAATCGCAGTATCTGAAGACCAGCAGTGCTCCCACTCAGCGCCAGATTGTCCATCTTGGTTTTGGTATTTCAGCCCTTGCATTTGCAATGCTTCCACTGAATCCATGTAGATTACATTTTCTTTCATTGCGATGTGCACTAACTACTTAACACTTTGGCAGCACGGAGTCACTGTGAATCAGTAGAACAGTGTTTGTCTGGAAATAGGAAGCTTGTTTGGTTGGATATTTTCCGTCTTTTCATTTATGACCTGTCAGTCACTTTGGCTTGCCTTGAGTTTGAAAAGTTCCAAAATTTAAGAGGAAGTAGAATCACACAGTTTTTTCCCCACAAATTGGCTGTAGTAATCCAATAAGGTAAGCTCTATGCTACTCTGTGTGCTTTTTGTGAATTTAGCACAGGTTTGAGGTTAATTTGCTAGTTTAAATGCTGAAACTGGTCTGGAAAAAAAAAAAAACAACTTGATGAGAAGACGGAGGAGCAAGAATGAATGTTTTTGTATCTTCTTATAATATGCAAAGACACGGTACAAGTGGACCTGCCTGTATCTGGAGAGGGTCTCTTTAACAAAAGGGAGAGGGGAAGAGACTAAGACAAAGAGAAAATAGAAAGGGAAAAATCTTGGTAATGACAAGCACTTCACAGCCAGAGCCGACCTCCCTCCGCCCACACACCCCGATGAGATAATTCTTCCTCCAAATTGCAATCAAAGCTCAGAAAAACACTTGAGGAGCAGGAGCCTTTTTAGCCATTAACTCGCCAGGTCCTGGGGTGCTGCTTTCTAAATTTTATGCTATGCACTTGTTTTTTTGTTGTTGTTGTTGTTGTTGTTTTTTGTTACTCACTTAACTATTAATCTTATTTGTCTTTGTCCTCTGAACACGTTTGTGTTAGAAATTAGGAACGATAAATCTGAACAGCTTGATTGAAAATGTTGGAAGATTTATGCACTTATTCAGCTTTTAAAAAAAAAAAAAAACAACTTTATCTGGTCTTTGTTTTCACAGGGTGTCAAAATTCCTCATAATACCAAAACTTTTTAACGGCTTCTGAACTGTTCAGGTTCAGAAATGATGTGTCAGAAAGTATGGAGTCATTCATGGATGGTTGTATGGATGGTTCACACTGAAGTATGAAAGTTAAAAATATTTTCTTACATCCTGTAGTCCAGAAAATACTTCATAATTCAAGACGAGAAAAAGTCGACACATAAAAACTTAACGTTTCACAGTTTTTTGCCTTTTGATTTTTCTATTTCTATTTTAAGGCAAAGACCAAGTCAAAATCTTTCAACCAGCATCCATTAATCAAGATGGCCTCCCATTTCCGCAGAGCGTGTGTGGGTGTAATGATGAGGAACATCATAAAATGGAACGAGCACAATCTGCGCCGAGACATGAAACGGGAGGTCGGGGGTGTTTGAATGAAGCTGCCGTGTGGGCAAAGGTAATGGCTGATGTAATGTTTTCACGAACGGTTTGGTAAAGACGCGAACAACAGGTCAGAAGTCTTAACTGACTGTAAAAAATAAACATCGTGCCTTGAGAATAAAGCGCTGTCCCATTTTGACATTCTGGTCACCCGCCCTACGCGAGGACTTGAAAGACCCTGACTGGCAGAGAAAGAGAAAGCCTAGTCCTCTGCATTTGGTGTCAAGTGGCTCTATTTGTCATAATTATGTGGCTGTAAAGGGAAAGTCTTGAAAAGGTCTAATCAATCTGATTTAATTAAGTGCAGTCAGTCATTTGAAATGAACAGAATAGAATTAATAGGCACATTGTAAATTTGCATTTAAACCCATGTAATTATACCAATTCAGTGGCCTCACAAGAACACTAATTTTCTTTCAGAAGAACAGAAAAAGAGACGGAAACAGTCTCTCCTTCTTTTTTTTGATTCTGAATCAACATGCAATAAGGGTAGGTGCTTTAAATAATCCAGATAGCGTGTGTAGTTCATTGCATAAAACCAGAAACATGTTATACTGTTGCTGAACAGTATAATGGTTGTTAATAGGACGTGTTACTTGCTAAGGATGATTCATTGCAAAGTAATTAATTGCATATATTTTCAAATAACATTACAATTCAATGTAAATATCCTTTAAAACTGTTGTCTATACCCGATTATCCTTACAAGGTCACAGTGGAGCTTGTGCCCATCTTCAGCTGTCATATGAGGAAAGGTTGAAATAATGACTGAAACATAGAAACACAATCATACTGTATTATTGAACCAATTTAACATTCATTTATAGAATAAGCTACATGAACGTAGAGTAATGTATCAGATGATTGGATTTGGATAACACTGGCTGCTCTGGCAGCACAGTGATTCAAACACACTTTATTACTGATTTTTTAAATAGACAAATTAGCATAACACAATTACAAACCGACTGGAAATGTATAGCATCTGGTTAAAAGACTGGTGTGTACAAGAAATTCAACAAATTCATTTGGAAGAGTGGTCGACCATCCCTCCAGAACAATACTGATTGTGACGTGAGGATGCTGATGGCGACAACAAGTGTGTGTTTTCTTCGGAGGTTGTTAAGAGACATGATATTGAAGTCCTAATTTGAGTGTCGGTGCATAGGTGTACAAGTGTGACTTAACAGACAACTTGCAGGGCTTTTAGACTTGTGCACCCAGTTCTTGATTCAAAGAGGCAGTATTTTGTGTTTTTCCAGGCAAACGGCGATCTTAAAAGGGCTGAATATGTCAAATATCAAACCAAAACCACACCATTGCTTCTCTATTGAGTCTTTAATAATGATTTTATCAGAGTTTCACTGAGAAGTACCTTGTGCAAGGAGCTCAGCAGATGTGTAGTTGCACCAAATGTCTGCTAATTGCTGCTGGCTAGTCTGAAGGAGCTGAGTGGGGGAGTCATAGGGAGGGCTGCTCTGAGAGGCGGAAGCTCAAAAGCTTGGAAGCTCCTTGGAGCTGCAGTGGGTGGCGCTCAGTCCACCCACAAATCAAAGATTTCTCAAACGTGCCTGAAAGAATCAAAGCAACACTCGAGGTATGTGTTTGACATTAGCTGTGAAGCTGGTGTAATACTGCCCCTTTAAAAACACTCAAATGCTAAAAAAACGATCTGGTATAAATAAATCATTTAAAGCTAACTAGTCATACTGCATTATTTAACCAATTTACCAGATCCTAGTCATCATGAGCAATCATGTTAAGGTTTAAACTTCATTCTAAAACAATAGATGTTTTTCTTGCTTTCTCCTTGACATCACAATGTGATCTCCTGACAAGATTTCCCAGGTGTCTTTGACTCATTTCCTGGGAGCTTTCTTAATCTTGCAGCCAATCAACAAAGTTAATTTGTTTCTCCAATTTTTTTATTTATTTTTTTATTTTTTGAATCCTCAAGCTACCTAATTCTGGGTTTCTACTCTACTACAATACATTTCTCCCACTAACTAGCAAAAAAGCTCTCTTCATTTATCTGATCCACACAGCCAGCTTATTACAAGAGTCCTCTTATCTGGTATATTTCCTTCCAGTAGCGCTGCGGTGGTTACAAATGGGACTTAGTCTATCTGGCTTGGCGCTGATGAGGGGGGAAATGAAATTATGGCGATTAAATCTGACCCATATGCTGGTGTGCCTTGAGTGTGTATTGGTGCGTGCATGTGTGTAGTTTTGGCGACAGGACTATTTTGTTGTGCTTATGTGTCTCTGTAATGTGGTGGATGACAGCAGCGAGCAGCAAGATTAAGAAATGAGGAAATGTTTGTACCTCTGAAAGAGGGGGGGGGGGGGGTAGGAGGGGAGTCGCTCTTTTTTTTTTTTTAATTTGGGGTTTTCCCCCCCCCCCCCCCTCTTTTCTCCACTGAAAGCTGACTTTTTAATGTTTTTCTTGCAAACAGACCTTTGACTGTTTGTTCTTGCCGAATCAGAGATTAATCGAACAGCTAACTCCAGCTGAGGCTCGGGGTTATCGTCGACCGTCGTACGACGACCAGTCAGGTGATTTCCACTCCTGCGGAGAAAAGAAACGGGACCTGACTGACACAAGTCATCTAGCAGCTTTCCAGCTTTTTTTTTTTTTTTTTTTAAAAAAAAAAAAAAAAAAAAATTTTGCTCTCAAGCATGGACACATTTTTGTGGATGAAAAGTGGTGCTTGAATATAGTGCTTCTAGATTCTGGGTTTCAGAGCAGTGGCACAAATTCATACCTGTCAAACTGGGTTATCTGTGGCATTTTCCTAGGATGCAAATTAAAAAAAATGGGAACAAATAGTTTCTTTGAAAAGAAAGATGGTTACAGGATTTCAATTTGTTTTTACTGCATGCAGCCATATTCAGCACCGTCCACAGCTACTGAAAGTCCTGATAAAGTCATCTCATAGTTTATAGAAATAGTGTAATTTCATGCTGAAATTGTTTGAAAAATAAAGTGTTGAATGTTTTCAACTATTCATACGTTTTTAAACATAAAGATCCAACGACATTCCTTTTGCAGTTTTAGGAAAAACAAAGTCCACCATCTACATTTTGGTGGTAGAACAAAAGGTGAGCATCTAAACGTTATGAACACAATAAGATGTTACTCTCTGCTGCACCTATATCTTAAAATCAACTTAAAACACAGCTTAAATCACAAAATGGCTCAGTTTTTAATAGGTTATTTAATGAAATCATTCAAATTAAAGGTCAGATTGTTGTAACGCAAAAATGCTGCAATGAAACAATCTTATCTTTTTGCAGCATGAGTGACAAAGTAACTGCATTTTAGATGCCATTAATGGTGTTTTTAATGAATTCTCTTTAATTATACATTAATTCATCAATTTAGCATAGCAAAATAATCCAAATTGAAAGCCAAGAACTGCTTTATTTGTTACATTTATGTTTCTGTAAGTATAATCTTGGTGTTCACTGCTGCCACTTATTCCATAAGCATTAAATCTTTGGTTGAAGACAGCCAAGGTCACTCAAGTGTAGCTTGTTTTTAAAATAACGGGCTTCGAGGCATGCAAGTGGTTGACAGAGAAAACATTAATATTTTAAGCCATTTTGAGAACCTTTAGGCAGCTCTTGTGTTTGTGCCTGTTTTCTTCTTGCCTGAAAGAAGCATGCAGTTATTGACTGTTAAGTGAATAAAGTGCAGTAGGGAGTAATTGCACACACACACAAAAAAAACACAACAAAAACATGAATGCGCTGGGAACAAGGTGCTTTCAGGTCCTATTGTTTGTCTGGTTGCGTCAGTCGACTGTTAAGGAGTTTTTACAAACCCAGATGCAGCCGCAGGTCGGTGAATGTGCCTTTCTTTTGCCAAGTTCTGAGTTCATGTCAATTGTGCAAGCTCAGTTTCACGTGTGTGCACAACAACTCTAGTTAGGAGTTTCTGGCCTGCATGGGAGCACATCTGCAGCGAGAGTCCAACATCTGGATCTCAAGTTTTCTTCCACTGAAAATATGAGTGCACAGGAGAGGAAATAAGAGAGGGGGCAAAAGAGCAGTGAGCTGCTCTCCAGCGGAGAGATGACATTTGTTTTTTTATTACCTCTTTCTACCGTTCAACTCTTCTTTTCTACCATTTATCACGCAGCTTGTTTTACAGTCAAACTGGGACTAAGTTTAATGAACTTCACACTATTTCCTGTTACATGTTAGCTGATGCTTAGTCTCATTTGGGAGTTGTTTCCAGGGAAGGAAGCAAGGAACTCATTTTGTGGACAGGTCTTATACTGACGTAATAAATAAATGCAAAAGAACTGAAACGGCGTGGTTTAGGTGACAGATTCTTGAGTGTTCTGACAAGTCAAATAGTCAGATTGTTCAGGGCTCAATTAGCTCCTCCTGGCAAACCATTTGTAATAACTCAGCGCACACACGCATGCATGCAACCTCGCAGCCTATTTAAAATAAGGCCTCTGAAGCCACTTTTGTTTCATCAGAATGTAGATAATTTTACTGAAAATTATTGAAATTAAAATTGCAATGAATGAGTTGGTGGTGACTTGAATCTCATCACTCTCGAGTTGACTTGAATTAAAATAAACACCTAATTCATCCCAGCAAAGGCAAAAGTAGCACAGCGGACCTCAAGTTAGCTGCAGCTATATAATAAAGTTCTTTGCCGGTTGAACCGGTGGCTTGTTCATGATTGTAAAGTGAAAATAATATGCAGGTCTCAACTTTTTCTTTCAAGGAAATGAAAAAGGAAATATGTGTGGCGTTTGCTTTTATTCAGCCCACCAGTCCCTAAAAGGTTTTCTTTCCGGATAGCCCAGTATTTAGCTCTATCCTTCTTCCCATCAACTCCGACCAGCTTCCCTGTCCGTGTTAAAGAAAAGCGTCCTCACACAATGCTGCAATGCTCCCACCGTCATGTCTTACTGTTTGAATTGTGTGCTCTGTGTGGTTTGTAGCATCGAGCCTACATCGTACGTCCAAGTCTACTATGTGGTTTGTTCAGCTATAAAGTCTGTGCGATGTATTTTTTTGCCATCTGTACATACTCACTATGGTCTGCTAGGATTTTCTGCGGAGCCCCAGGCTCTTGTGACAGCGCTGACTGCGCGGGTCTGAAGGAATAATAAAACTCGTGTCCAGAGGGTCTTACCGCACAGCAGCTAAACAAAACATCAGGTCAGGTCACGAGCAGAAGAAAAAGATCACGGTCCGATCTGCTGTTTTCTCTATTTGAATCATTTATGTCTCGATATAAATATTGCTTTTCTCTCCTGGTAAGGAATTGTTTCATATTTCATTGTTGTTTCCATATCAATTTCTTCTTGTTCCTTTCTTCAGAAAGTTTACAAACCATCATTTTATCGCTTTCTTCAAGGCATAACTGAAAACTTTACCTCTTAGTGGGATGCGATACGACAACAACTCATCAAAAATGAAAGTTTTGTGCCGCTAGTGTTTTGCTTGTAGGCCAAAAAAAAAAAAAAAAAAATGCTGGGCCATAAAGGTCAGATGTGAGCTGGAATGACTTTATAGCAACATCACATTAAAACTGAGGACTTTCATTAAAGTTCCTGCAGTAATGTGTCATGTCAAAGTCCAGCTCACATAGTGAGACCTATACTTTGTGAATGGAAATTTATTAGTTTCACTGTTATGAGTATAACAATTTTTATGTTTATCCTAACAGAAAAATAAGCTGCACAATCTTCCATAAAGTGCAAATACTGCATTGCACGTCAGAAAGCTAAATGTCTCTGCATCCAAAGAGTTACCTCTTCCCCGTCAACATCAAAAACAGTTATCTTTAATTTATTTTATAATACGTGATAATTCAGGAAATTTAAACTTAACCTTTACTTAAAAAGTATGAAGAGAAAAACATTCTTCCCAGAATCATATGAACAATGAAATCTCCCCAGGCCTTTTCTTCATCATTCCCTCCGACGTCTAATTTCATCTTCTCTCTCTCCAGTGCTCCTCTCCTGCTACCGTCTATTAGATGAGCGGTGACCAGGTCAGAGTCTGTGATGTCCATCTGTCTTTGCCTCAGTCTTGTGTAGACATCCACTCAAGTGGCCTTGACCTTGGGGCGTTTCTTTCTGTGACAGACCTACAGCAGATAGAAGAGGAATTAGGCAACTTTTTGCTGATTATTTATTATTATTATTATTATTATTATGTTGCTAATAACAAATCACTTCTGATTTGTCATTAGTAAATCATTTCTGCAATTCCCAAAGTCTTAACTTTGAAGACCATTAAGATAGTTTGATCATTCCACCTTAACCTCCACAGGTTAAGGTGGAACCTCAGTTGGACCAGGCATACAGAATAAATCACCTTCTACGAAACCAGACTCTCCTTTTCCCCCTGTTATTTGCTATATTCAACTTACCTATTTTTGTCACATTCAAATCATACCATTGACTCTGACTTATTCGCTGTTAACCTCATACTATGCACTGCATAAACTCATGACCTCTGTCAGCATGAGGGGGAGAAAAGCCAAAAAAAGACAGATGACTGCTTTTGAGGAAATGACACAGAACAGTTACCTTCTTCTTAAATTTCCTTTTAAGGTTCTGGTGGCTATGAGTGATGTGGGTAAGTATAAATTCATTCCATTCTTGGTCCCGTTCTCAGGCCTGGGATCCTGGCAACATGTTTAATGGTGACAAGAACATTTTTGGCCTGCAAACGGGTGGAGTGAAGAAGACAAATTGGTTATGTCTGCCGCAGGAATAAGTGAGCTAAAGAAAAGGTCTGTAAAATCTATATTATGTTCACATGGCACAAACTCCACACTGAAATAGACTAGCACAAAGTAGTTGTGAAGTACAAATTGTGAAGTACAAATAAAACCGTTGATGGTTTTCAAAGACCTTTTATCAGTGAAAATCTAAAAAGCACCGATGATAATTTGTATTCACTCCCAGAGTCAATGCTCTATAGACCAACCTTTTCTCAAATTAACTCTGTAGATTTTTGGGGGGGTGTTTCTACTACAAAGAGGACTTCTTACAGCTTTTGTTAAACCAAAGCCCAGAGAAAGCAGTGCGGGATATTTACGGCACCTTCAGTCGTTACACTTAGAAACTCATCAACCAGCTCTCTTCTGCCACCCGCTTGTTCAGACCAGGGATGATATGAACTTTATGGTGCTGTTCGTCCGTAAAGTCACACTTACACTGTAACCATCAGCAACTCAGCTGCCCGCCATGTTCAACCTATCCACCTACCTGCATAAATATTCTTGCAGCACTCTTCTCGCCGTTCGCTTTCAACCAGCAGCTTCTGGAGGAGAAAAGCTGCTGTACTCCAGGCATCGCGCCAGTCATTTTTAAGCATGCTTATTGGTCCCCCCGAAACCAACGAAAACCCGGACATTATCATGGATCAATAAAATCCCCAGGTCAAACTTGAAAATTGGACATTATGATGATGACACTTTGCTTTTGTCAGCAACTCAGAGGCATAAGTGAGAGCGCTGCACAACGCTAGTCAAGTCCAGGCCAGAACACAGTGCGCTAAATAATAAGATAGAAATTAACGAAGCTTCGAGGCAGATAAACTTTCCTCGAGAAATTTTAATTATCGAGGAACTCGAGTCATTCGAGGAATCGTTTCAGCCCTCGTGTGAAGTTCTTGGAAGATCTTTGTGCTTTTGACTGATTCTCCACCTAAGCTGTGGATCTCTGTCCACCATGTCTCGCAGCTTTTAGATACCGGATTACTAAAAAATGGTTTCACTCGTCTTTATTTTGATTGGTGGTATGAGAGTAAAGGGGGCTGAGTGGAAATAAACCCGTGGCCCGCTAACATTTGTATTTGTGAAACAATCATGCACTACATTTTTTCCATTCCAAAAACTCCAAATTAAAGACGCTAAAGGTTATGATAGTAGAATACTTTCTAAAGGCGATACAAGAACAAGGTGTAAATTCATCTTTCTCTTACTTTGCTCAAATGTGCAAAAGATCTCCGATCAGAGCGCAGACAGTTCTGCAGCACACTTTCTTGACAGACTAGCTAAATCAGACACAGTGACCTTTCAAGTTGCCTAAGCCATCGCGGTTTCTCAAAGATGTGGGAATTACTTGTCAAATCAGACAGGTAGAAAGGATGCTGACAAGCAGCAAGGTAAAGACGCAGGGGAGCCAAGACCAGCAATTAGTACAGATTGATTTAGGTTGAGGAGCCACCCACGTCCGTCTTGGCAGGAGCAAAGTCGAGGTCGGCAGCTGTGAGGAGTGCCGGGTTAATTGGCGGTGTGCAAATCTACTGAAGTGTGTGCGTTGCGTGCTAATACATGTCTCCTCTTCTTTTATTGACTACGTATGACCGGATGTGGGCTAAATCACATACGTTACTGTTGCCAGCCCCTTTTATCCACAAATACTGGTGGCCCAAAAAGTTATTATATTCATTAGAAAATGCATTAGGTTATGTTATGGCTAATGAAGAAAAATAATGTCACTGACAGTCACTGATACCTTTATTCTCCGCAGCTGACTGATGGAGAGATTCCTTTCTGAGAAAGATCTTGCAGATTCCTCTTTCCAAAGTAGAATATATACCAGCTACTTATTGGATAGATTCATTACACACAGATAATATTAAAGTGTTCATCTCATTTGATTTAAATAAATATGCCTTACTGTTTATGAAACCAAAAACTCAAAAAAACCCCCAAAAAAAACATTATACACATAAAAATTATTTGTCCATAGTTGTGTGCAGGCACAACTAAAGGGAAGACTGCTGACTTGACAGTTATGCAGCTGGTAAGTTCTCCAGAAGGAGGATGAGACCATAGGGCTGTAACGATTCCTCGAATGATTCGAGTACCTCAATTATTAAAATTCCTCGAGGAAAATTTATCTGCCTCGAAGCTTTGTTAAATTATGTTTCATTATTTAGCGCACCGCGTTCCGGCCGGATCGCAGCGCTCTCACTTCCGCCTATGATTTGTTGCTAAGTGCTAGCAGCACCATGTCAAATGGTCCAGGTTTTCACCTCTAATCATTTTTAAATGGATCGACGTGATGCCTGGAGTGCGACAGCCTTTCTTCTCCCAGAACTGCACGGTGACCGTTTCAACACTGATGTGTGTGAGAGTGAGATATTTCTGATCACTCGATTAATCATCAAAATAATCGATAGAGTACTCGACTGCTAAAAATATTCTGTTACAGCAACCTCAGATAAGGCATAAAAGATTATTGTCAAAGAAGCTGGCTGTTCCCATGCATGTTGTTAAGCTAAGTGGAAGAAAAATCTATGGTAGAAAAGGTGGTTATGATTTGTTGGAATACATCAGGTATGCCAGATAAATTGAATTACACACTTAACACTCAGTCAATGCTCCCTTTGCATAAATTACTGCCTCAGTGTGTCAGCACAAAGATGAATTAAAGATCTCTGCGTAAAAAGAGATCTTTGTTGATTTTTGAATGGAATTAAATTACTAAGATGCAAAGACAAAAACCCCATAAGAACAGTATTATACAAAAGTATATTGGCTCACGACTTTGGCTCCTTTTCTCTCTACTGTGCTTGCTTTCTCATCGTTTGCAATTACGCGACACTTACTGAGGTTCCCATTAATCAGGATGTCTGCATGGCGCTCACCAATTCATAACTGTCAAATGCAGTTGGAAAAAAGCAACAGGTCGCCAATTATACAACGGGGAGACTTGTAAGGTGCGGAGGACATGGGTCTTAAACAGAGAACACAGTGAAGCACATGCAAGGCTAAATATACTTAAAAGCATCCAGCGGTGTATTCACACAGCGAAAGAAATAACACGAGAAAACCCTTTTAAAAACGCTACGCCACACTATGTGGCTCCAACCTTCAATTTTTTTTTTTTTTTCTCTGTAAGTGGTTTGATAAAACCTTAGGTGAGGGAACGGAGGGTCAAGGGACAGGGCAGAAAGAGGGACAGCTGGAAGGACAAAACAGCAAGTGCTCCAAGTTTTTTTTAACAACAGAACGACTAAAATGAAACTAGGTGTTTTTCCTTTACAGAACCAAGCTCTGTTTCTGCAAAGCAGCTGTGGCAGTGAAGCCAATAAGAGAAAAAGCAAAAGTCGAACATTTGGTGTTTAGCTGAAATCTGGTTGTTACTGCTTTAATGACTGATGCAGATGACCAGTGAAATGAACTGACATCTATTGTTAAATATGAACGTGTTTTCATCCTGTCCTGCTGAAACAGGCACACATTTCTAGGTTTTGAAATCTGTGTGATATAATCTTGCGCCACAAACAAATTCATGCATTATGCATTAAGGTTCGTGGAACACACGTACCGATACAGTACAACAGAGGTTCTAAGACATGACTTAAATTCAGCATTTGGAGAGGAGAGCCAAGTGATATAATTGCCACCAGCTGTATCGAGTCTGTCAAGCTGCGAGTTCAGGTTTCAAAATAAACAGACTTTTATGACTCATGGCGTCATTGCAGTGACGGAGCTTTGGTTCTCCCTGTTCAAACACAAATAAATAATCAAGAATACCCCCTCAACGTTCCACTATTACCGCTTTGTTCTCAGCGAAGCCGTCACGGAGAGTATGGTTCGAATTAGTCTGGACCGAGAAACTGAATTCTCCTTTATTTAAATAACTTTTATTCATGTTTATGTGTTTCTCTGAGCCTGCATACAACAGTGGGTGACACGTTGCAACAAAGGGTTTCCAGTTTTATTCCTTTGTAGATGAACAATGGGAAAATAGTCGAGTATCAGTGCTAACATGACTGACTGATGAGGCGGAGGGCAAGCTGACCGAGTGACAATGCTCGGTATATAAATGGGGTGTCTGGAGATTTAGGCTCAATGGGAAAGTTGTTCGCCAAACATCGTTTCGAGCTGCCCTCCAGATGAGAAGTATCAATATTGTACATTAAAATCCTCTCTATAAATAGGTTATATCTACAAAAAAGTGAATACGTTTATTCGTTATAAGAATAGCATGCTTGTGCACCCAATGTTCTTGTGGTTTTTATCAATAAAAGCTAACATCTCTGTTTACATACAAAAAAAAAAAAAAAAAAAAAATGCTGTGTGTATTCATGCAAAATAACACAACTAGTTTTATTGGTTTATGGCTACAACATTCATGCAGTTAAGCAAACACAAACCTCTCCATCATGCCCACCCCTCTCGTCACATGTACAATTATCGACTCAGGACTCTGAGGCCAGTGTCAAACCTCTGCTGAATGAAGTGCCTCACGTTGGCCTGTGTGCTTTTGCAGCCAATCCTTTCTGCCGTCCAGGATGAATGCTGGGGAGCTTTCTCTTCATTTCAGCAGGTAGAAATTTGAGAAACTGATGGCCAAATTATAGCAAAGCAGACAGGTTAATAGCCTGAGTAGAAGACAGGAGATTGAGAGCGTTGTGAAAGTACATGCAGAGAGATCAGTGTGTGTTTGAGAAAGTACGGAAATATCAGCTGAATGAAGCAGAAGACGGTTCATAAAACAAAACATCACAGTTTTATGGCTTAATGCAGTAAACTCATTATGTTATTATTAAAAGATCTCTGTCTGTCTTTTTTATTATTCTAACCGTTAAATATTAGTTAGATAATAAAATGGCAACGTGTGTTAGATGAATTATGTGTGCATCAGAGCATTTAGTGAACAAGCGATACCGTGATGAAGTGATGACACAGTGTTGTTTTTGCCCTAGTGCTACACGAAACATGGTTGGTAAATGATATATATGCAATATGCGACACGCCGGTCCAGTGTAAGTGTCTGCAGTTTTAAATCATAACCAAATGCAATATTGTACACAATATGGGAAGACACTCAGCTGAACAGATGCTCCTTTTTCTGGCTGAAAAAAAGGAGCCAGAAATGAGGTGGACTCTGTTTTTCTCAAAGTCCACCTCATTGCAACGCGGATGAAAAAGACACACAACCTGCTCACACATGAATTAAGGCCCCCTATTTGATTTCTATTTGCAGTTGAATAAACTGAAAATCTTTCAAAAACCTGACATAAATTTTAATTTTGGTTGTTTTGTTCTTCGCTAAATGTAAGTGGAAGCACACAAACATAAAGAGCAGGCTGGAAGCAGAAGGATTTATTCCTTTCCTAAGAATAGATTATTCCAGGGATATTTAACGGTAATCATTTCTGGTATTGGCAGGTTCCAAAACATGCTTGAAGTACTTAAGATTCATATTTGCTTTCTATGCATGGAGTTGAATGCAGCAGCATTTTTATGCATAGATAACAGCCAAAAGGCAATCTGTACTGGTGTTGTCCTTGCATAGTATTCAAAGAAAGGACTTTTTTTTTTTTTTTTCTTCACCAGCGTTGAAGAAAAATAGACGAGACTCTGGCTGGTGCTGAAAATAAGTAGCAGCAGCTTGAAAGGCAAACTGTTGTGGATGAAAAAACACATAGAGCATAATTCATATGTTTGGGTTTGTTGGTGTGACCTATGAAATAAAGTGCTTGTGTAGACCTATGGCCAGCTGGAGATGCTGTCTTACATTATTGTGTTTGCGCTCACCAATTTGCCTTCCGCAGTTACTGTACCGCTCTTTTCTCCTCCAAGTCTACTCAGCTTTGTAAATTGCTTCATTTTAGCCTTTTGACTATAAAATGAAGCGTCTCAAATAAATTGCCTCTTCACAAGGGAAGGTTGGTTTTTGATTCTGACACATGCAATCACAGTAAGAGCACACTATACCATCCCCTCGTTCAGTCCATATTCAAGCTTGTCAATTTGGCCAATTTCAAAGGCCCGCTGATTTCAACCTCAGCAGCATTTCCCCCTTTAAACTGCCTCCTGCAGTATCCATCAGGCAAACCTAGAAAGTGGTTAAAAACACTCAGAAAAAAAAAGATTCACGGAAATCACACTTGACTGCTTCTAAAAGGAGCCAGACACATAAAAGTGTTAAAAATTGAACAAGGACATAATGCTAAAAGAAGTGATGGAACTCGGTCTTGGTCAGATTTGCTGTACCTTTTGACCTGTGTGCTTACTAAAACATCCACTTTTCAGGGAAGTTGGAAAACATGCACTTGTTGAAAGCAACAGCAATTCCGGCGTATTCAAAAGAACCCGAATAGAAAAGGCTCTTTTATAAAAATAAAACTGTTATTTATAGCGGCAAACGTCTTCTCGCTCGAAACGGGTTACGCAAAGGTTCTCTTTTAAAGATTCAAAATCTATTCACGGGTGGCTTTTAGTTCTCTAAATCAAATTAGTTTTTTAAGTTAGTGCCTTTCACTCAACTACTTTGTCCCTTTTTCAGAGCTTTTGTGTTTTTAACTCAAAATAAATATGAATTTGCTCACATCTTTTTAAATAGCTTTTACAGGTTTTATTCTGCGCAAATAAAATATACCTTTACATGTCAGCATTTTAGCTTTTAACCATTGTTTTCATTGTATTGTATCTCTCACACAAAAAAACTCTACCCTCACTGCAAAATTGAAAAATATGTAATGCTCCTTTAATGCTGTGACTGTTTACGAGGTTCGCACATAAACACCCATTACTTATGAACCAAATGTCGTAACAATATGATTTATCTGGTTTTTGCAATAACCCCTAAAATGTCCATTTTGCAAATAAAGGTCCCAAAACGATGTCCTCTGTGTGAGAACCGTGTCAAAAAGTGCAAAATACAATAAGTTCCATGTGAATTCAACAGTCCTTCAGCTGGTTCTCAGCTCAGCACCCATGTACAAAGACCGCTAGCAATAGCATTAATTAGCCTTCAGAAATGGACTGTACCAGTTAAATCTGACCAAGACAAGTAATTGTCTGAACTACCACTTGTATTAAATTAATACTTTAACTGGTCCGGGAAAGGTGTTTTGCTCCATTTACACAAACTGAGCCACTTGTATGTCGAATTTAGTGAAACAAATGGAACAAGTGTTGGTATGGTTGCAGTTCTTATCACCTGTAGGGTTACTTTTTCTGTAAGCTCCCTGAAAGCTCTCCTTTTTGCTCTCCTGTCTTCTTTTCTGTCCTTCTGCCCAAAACACAAAGGCTGAAACAGCTAGAAGTTGAATGTGTTGTCCAGGTTTGGCAACCCACCAACGTTTTCTCTGATATTCTGAGCTTAGCCCTTCTTTTCTCTCACTCAGTTTAATAGAAAGCGTATCACACTCTGACAGATGTTGTTTCTAAATTTCTACTCCCTATCTTTCTCTCTGATTGACCGTTTCCTCGTTGCTTTCTGTTTTATTGCAGAAATGTTATGCAATAGCAACTGACACAGATGTTCGGAGTTGTTCACTGGGTCCAATTTTCTCTCACCCATTTGCTCACCCCGACTCTGCCTCAGTCTGCACCTGTGCAGAGTCAGTGCCAAGCTCCTTAATGGGAGGTCCAAACATTCCCAGAGCTGAGCTCATGAAGGCAAATCTCCTGTTATTATTTGCTGTGTTATTGACTGGGGTGACCCTGTGCAGGGAGTCAACAGCCAGCAAACGATGCAAGGAGACATGGATGCAAAAGCTGCTTAGTGCAAATTTATTCTGTCGTAAAAACAGAAACAGAAGCACAAGCCAGGCAGATTGTAATGTCTAGATTAATCCAAAATCAATGTAATAACAGCCTTAAGAAATGCTTTCACGACAAACCAATATTTTTGAGAAGGGAGTGACATTAATTCTTGATATGAGGATTAGGAAACGGTTGATTTTGCATAATACCCCTTGTTTAAAATGTCACGTTTGGAATTGAATATAGTCTTTTCTAACATTTTGCTGTTTGTAAACCAATATTTCTAGGTGGTTGTTGGCTTATTATTTAGACTTACCATTCCAACTTAATCTTGTAGTTTGTTGTTAATATTTGTTCCTGAAGAAGAGAGAATTGGATATCTTGATAAAATAATGAATTCTACTCTGAGCAGGTGTGTGTTATGCATCAGGACAATAATCTGCAGACTTTATTTTCAACTACTTTTATTTAAACTTCACCTTGGCTAAGTTTAAAATAAATTTAAATAAGTTTGCAAAGACGAAATGTCCGGCGTTCCTCCACAGGGTTCTGAAGGACTGACTGCCAATTATGGCAAATGCTTAATGTCTATTGCTGCCTCCAGGTGGAGGACAGCAAATTATTCGTTTAAAATGTTCTCACACAGGGATGGTTTGGTCTTAATACCTTTTGCCTGAACTAATGAATTCACTAGATAGAACAGGGAAAAGAAGAGTGACAGCTGAAGAAAGAAGAAAGAAGAAAGTTTTGGTTTGCAAACCCAGATGAACATAGCGTGGGTCTCCTGTTATCCCTACAGCAGAAGAAAAGTATCATGAAATGAGCTTAGACTATAAAAACGCTTTCGATGGAAATTTCTTTGTGGTTTAGAAACCATCGAGTTTTAAAAGCATCTCTATGCCTTAAAAGTAAACAGCTTGCCTCTGGAAAGCAACCTTACAGACGTTTGTAAAGTATCTCTGCAAGTAGCGCTGAGAAAAGGTTATTTGAGTGTTATGGAAGTTTGACTTAACCTGTCCAGGTTGAACCCCGCCTCTCGCCCGAAACGTCAGCTGGAGACAGACACCAGGACAATAATCTGCAACAAGTTCAGATTATTGTCTGAACCTTTGTACACCTTTCTGTACAAAGGTGTACAGAAACTGGATGGATGGATGGATGGATGAGACTTAAGTTACATTTTTCATTTCAATGTTATGAGTTTTGTTTTCAGAAATAGAAATTCCTGGAGCTCCAGAGTCGAGGAGTAGCTGGAAAAAAGTTTTTGTTTACACTTCTCACAGCTTGCACCCAGAAGGACAGATATTCCTCTACAGCTTCTAGTTTGAAAAATCTTTTTTTTTTTTTTTTTTAGTGTACTTTGCTGTAATTGTTTGTAGTCACCATTCCAAATCTTACAGGTTTAGAACTGATATGCATTTCACCTGAGCTTTACGCCATTCCCAAATTCAAGTTACAACATCCACAGCTGAGGGCAATGTATATATTTTATTCTTCATCCAACAGTTCTTCACTATCTTCTGTGTTTTAAAGAAATAAATGCATTTCAGGTGTGTTAGCAGAGATGCAAAAAAACACAGTATCTTGTGAGATCCATCAATTTATGTTTCTTAACTTTTAGTCTCTAAGATGAAACCTGTGTTAAGCATATTAGAAATAATCCAGCAGAAACTGAATTATTTCAGAACTGATTAAGCAAACAGATCGGTGGAATTACAACCGTGTGACTACAAGTGCGACTTCGCTTTTAGATAAATCTAGGTAAAGTCAGGAAACAATGCGACACAAGATGTTCTCTGCTTGACTCCTGATTGCTGGTAATTGTCTCACGTTCTGGTACATAATGGGAAGGAGAAGAGAAGAAAGTTAACAATGGAGGAAAGGCAAACAAGGTGGTACAAACAGGAGCCAGCAGGAACAGGTAAGGTGAAAGAGAGGAAAAGATGGGGAGAAGTGAGAGCTGAAAATGAGTGTGAAACAGATCACAGCCTGTGTGCAGAAGCACCAGATGGCTAGGAGGGTAGCAGACAGAGGAGCGCTACCTTTGTTCGCAGAGATGTCTGCCTCCCTTCTTTTTTCTGCCGTTTCTCCTTTCCTGGTTGTCATTTTAGACATGCCAATACATTACTTTTGCAGTGTTCTGATTCTTTAAACTATGTAATTCCTTCTCATCTCTTTTTTTTGTTCTCCTTGCACAGTCTTTGTTCTTACTTTTTTGTTTGTTTTCTGGCTAAGAAACTACGAAACGGTCAGACATATGTTTCATCACTGTTTCAGCTTTGTAAAAAAAAAAAGAACAAAAAAACATCCTTATTTCTTCTAGGTATCTTTTCGTGCGCATACACCATCACCTTCCTATAGCTGCACAGCACTTACAGCCCCCAGAGAACTTGTAGACCAGCTTTTGTTCCTGGTTTCTCTTTTCATTGTTTTTTTTTTTTCTTTCTTTTTCCACTCACAGCCCAGATGCCACTGCACATGCCAGTACACCGACACACCATTACTCCTAATAACCCACCGGGGTGAGACTACGCACGTGGCAAAGCTCATCTGTGGCATCCTAACTTAAACTGTGAGACAAAGGCAAACACAGAGGAGAGGTGAGTCTCTTTATATCTTTTCGTTAAATTGATCAGATTAAAGCTGACTGTTTTGGAGAAATGCGTCTGGAAAATTAGAGAATATGACCAATAATCCAGGTCTTGATGAAGATGGAAACTGAGCCTGTTTTGCTGAAAACTTCAATCACGCCTCAATTTTCTGTCTACCTGCTCTTGAATTTCTGTTTGTGTTCAGCCTCCATAGATCGCTTCAGCTCTCCTCTCAGCAGGCTACTGCAGACCCTGCTGTGAACAAAGGATTAGGAGAAGACTGTGTGTGTGCGTGTGTATGCGTGCGTGTGTGTGTGTGTGTGTTTGTGCATGTGGCAGCACATAACCTCATACCCTGAGGGCCGGCTGCTGCCGAACCTCCATTCCCTCCACATCCATCTTTGCAGCCCGGCACGCACGCGAGCATGTGTGCATGCTCGCACACCGATCCTATCATCATATTAACATAGATGACAATCTGGCGCGAAGGTGCTGATCAAAGATAAATTTCCCTCCCCGGCTCGCCTCCTGTTAATTACGCCATCTGTGTAGGAACGTAGCGTCCTGAACGTGGGGGGAGGCCGATCCGTCAAATCGCTCTTGCTCTGTGGTACTGACAGGAATTCACCCGAGACTGATTGCCTCCAACTCTCAGATAGGTTACACACAAGGCCGCGAGGGCACACGCATTTGGTGCTCAGTGCGCCCGCAAAATCTGTCTCATTCAAACTTCTCGTATCAAGAAGTCAAGATCTGTGCCTCAGCATACATTACTAAAGGTACGTTGCAATAAAACCGTTTGCTCACCTCTCACCGCCAATCACAAGCCTTTCAGCAACTTTTAAACGCCATTTGCATTTGGTGAAAAAGTTTTTATGTAATCAATTTCTGCAAAACAAAACAAAAAACACTCTTAATTGCTGGTTTCAGCAATTAAGATTTTGCTGAAATCAGTTTCTATTAAATTCAGTCCATTTCCCATTTGTGGTACCATCTTTGTTTTGTAAGAAGACAAACTACAGCAGTGTAGAAAAGTGATTTACTCCACAATGGTGCAAAACCTAGTGGTGATATTTCATGGTCTGGGGATGTTTTGCTGCCTCTGGAAAACTCCCTGCCTCCGTCTTCTTAAAGAGATCCTTCATTGGGTCTTCTTAGTGCTACATGCCTACAACACACCGAAAAACACATTGAACAAAGGTGTAGAAACTGTTAAACATGTCAAATGCCTCCCGTCTGCAAAGATAACCCCAGTTTGTATCTTGTGTAACAAGACGGATGGATGGATGGAT
This sequence comes from Poeciliopsis turrubarensis, assembly GCA_010277015.1. Taxonomy (NCBI): domain Eukaryota; kingdom Metazoa; phylum Chordata; class Actinopteri; order Cyprinodontiformes; family Poeciliidae; genus Poeciliopsis; species Poeciliopsis turrubarensis. Next base: position 3,068,196 of record VMRN01000014.1, read on the forward strand.
GGACGGACGGACGGACGGATGGATATAAAGTAAGTGTGGTTTTGTTTTAACTTGTTTTCAGCATTAATCACACACTAATAACGTTTCACTGACCCTTCAGTTGAAATCTTTTTTCCAAAAATCTAATATTTCAATGACACGTTTTTATGGTTTTATTTTTATTTTTACATTAGCATAAACTTCTGCCTAATTTACATTTTCAAGTAGGCTTTTCGTTTATTGATGACGGTTATCACAGTTTCAGAAAACACTTTCAGAATGAATTTAACCGAAAACATTTCTCCGATGCAAATTAGGTGAAGAACCCTAATGGTTTAATGCAGGTTCATTCAGATGAAACCAAGTAAAAAGCTCATCACACAACTCTTTGGCAGACAAAGCATAAGATAAGCATTTTTTTTCTTTACTGGAAACATCCCAACCACAATATCTGAGTGCATCTTCTTTTTTATAGGTGTCTTATGGATGTTCGTCTTGTAAACGTTATAAAAATCTCAGAAGCATTAGCTCATCAGGTCTGGGTCTAAAAGACCCTACAATCCTGATGTAATGTAAATGTATGGTATGTGTGTGTGGTCATCATGTTTTTCTCTGAATTATATTCTTCCCAGAAAATGACCCAACGAGTCTCAGTTTGAAAAAGTAATTGCATCTATTTGTTTTGCTGGAGTAAAAAGTGAAAACGGCTGACATTAACGATAAATGAAAAACAAACAATAAGAATGACCTATTTTGATTTGGAAGCTTTATTTTAACAAGATAAAATAAACTTTTAATTTCGTAGGAAGTTTTATTTTAAGAACTAAAACTCTGGAAAGTGTAACATCGTGTTTGTTCTCAGAAAGCTTCAGAACTACTGCAGTTGTAGTTGCAAATCTTTTAGGGTATTTTAAAACCATTACGTTCATGCCTGCCCGTCAAGGATTTTTACTTATTCCTCTTTGCAAATTTGAGCCTCATTTGAATGAAATAAAGAATGTCTGTGAGCACCAGTTTTCAAGTCATGCTACACATTCACAATCTGGACTTTGAGTGAGTGAACTTACAGTCCATTAACATGCTTTCATCTAAACATTTCATTACATCTCTGACTTTACGTTTGCTGTCATTGTTGTATTAGTTTTTTTTAAATCAATTTTCACCAGATTTTCTGCCTCTGATGAAAAAAGTCAGAGGCACCGTAATAGGATACACATTGTTTAAACTGGGTTTTTTTTTTTTGTGTGTGTGTGTGTCTTTCTTTCAGTAACCACTAGACAGTTGTGATTATGATTATGACCGATTCCTATTCGGTTATATTAATGTTTTCTGAAGCCGTCTTAGAAACATGGCACCGTTCAGGGGCTCTATTCCTCCACAAAAGGAGTGAAACAGAAAGATATTTGTGACCCACCACCAGTGACAGATGTGTGAGGTGTTCTTTATGGGGACCACTCGGCAAAGTGCCACACAACGTCGAAGCACATGCCATTAATCTTTTTCCTCGGAGACGCCTGGATGCCACTTTGCGATAGGACCTCCCCCATCGCCTCCCCCACCCCCCTGTTCTCCGGCACATTTCTGTCCTTATTGCCGCCTCTCTCCCATCATTCCATCAAACCTCCCATCTGTTACGCTGTAAACCAGAGATTTGTCTATTCCTTTACACATTTGTGAAATGAACTCTTACGCTTTCAAGCATGCAGACATTTACTTCATCACTCCTCCCTCTATTCAGCATGCACTCATCCGTACATACATATATACATTTCTGCATAATCTGTTTTCAATGAGGTCTTCGTAGCATTTCACATATTCCTGCTCTTCCACTAGTCAAATAAGGCTGTCACAGCTGCACAGCCATTTCACGGGGGGCTGCACTGATCACACCATTACGATTACTGACTGCATTAAAGAAAGATCGGGGAGGGGAGAGACACAGGGTGGCGTCGCTACGCGTCTTCTTGTCTGATCTGCATCGTATACCCAGAGAGAGGTCTGTGAAGATGACAGAGAGGATTGGAGACTTAAAACAAAAACAAACAGCTGATGCATTCATTGGAGACAAGTATGTTTTCTAAGTACTCGATGCTGGTCTGAAGCGCAAGTGAAGTGAACTCAGACAGCTGTAGCTCCTTAGGCAACTAGTCCGACTTCTGAAAAATATTTATGTCTTCACTGAGTAATTAATCACTGTATTTACCAAGCCAGAGTGTCCTTGGAGAGACCAAACGTTTGGCCTGAACCCAGGCGGAGGGCCTTTAACGTTCAGCAAGAAAAATTGACGTACCCTGTGCATGCTGCTGAAACATTTGATCTGAATCAGAATCAAGGTCATCGTTAATATTTCAAAGACTTCAAAGCAGCACAGTGAAAAAGCACTGTTTGAATTGACCATTAAGAGAAAAGAGCTTTAATAATTCCCTTTTATCATTTGAATCACTTTCCTGTGCTCAACCTATGAAGGGGCGTTTTTCTGAGGGGAAAGCTGCGAAGAAAACACAAAGGGTTGGCTCTGGAAGCCTGAAGCCGCTTTCTGAGGTGTATTTTTTTTTTGATCGAGTTCAAGTAATTTTATCAAAGCTGTACTTTACGCATCTTTAGGTTTTGAAAAAAAAAAAAAAAACGTGTTTAAGTTTATAAAGTATCCTGAGGGTGATGCATTCATGCGTCTGCGCTTGCTGATGCTTGCACCATCATGACGCAATCACAGGTCCCAACTCCTCCGACGAGCACTAGGCACTCCCAGGATCTTCCTGGAGCTTTCCCAGATGGCCTGCAGAATTCCCAGCCAGCTCCAGACTGGCATCGCCGCCAGGCTGGTGCTCGCTCGCAGGGCACACAGGCTGGGCATTTGGCACGTCACATTCTCTTAGGACAAAGGAGTAACTTTTAGAGGTCATCTTGGTGTTTTTGGAGCAACTACAGCTTTACCGAGCTGGGAAAAACAAACAATATTGATACGTTGTTCATATCAGGCCTTTATAGGTTTCTGCTTACAGCAGCTTTCGATTGCAGAATCTGAATAATCAACAATTTACCTGTTTAAAATTTAAAGATAAATATGGAATAAAACTCTAAAGTTGGATTTTGAATTTTATCATGTGTTTCTGTACAAACGGTGCCATATGAGTAAACTTATCTCTCTTGCCCTCTTTGAGAGAATCTGCTAGAAAATGATAAACACATCCTTCCTTCTGAAGATTAAGTCTTGGTAGGTGTTTCTTTTAAAATAAAATCTAAATGAACAATTTACAATACTTCACTTAAAAGCCCTGTGGAGACTTTGATAAATTGTTATAATTGAGATAGATACTAATATCTATGAAACAAATGTTGTACTTGGTAAACTGAAATTGCTTCCCACCATTCTTTCTTGCTAACACGTTTATGAAATTAGGCTTGATTTGTTTCATGTGCAAAAGCCTGACATTTTGAATTTGAATTTTTTTTTCCCCATTTGGGTAGCTGGGAGTATTTCCAGCATGAGTTCTCACTGCTTTTTGTCCTTGGGGAGTGTTTTGTAAAGAGTGGTGGAGAGCTCTTGGTTCTGTCACAAACTTTTAACCTGAACACAATCTTGCTTTTGTTTCCAAGGTCAAAATTCTCTGATCCTGGGGAAAATGGGCTGTTTTATAGATGAAAAGAATCCTTGAAGCTGGGTGTGGACTGGCTTCATCTTATCAGTCACGATGAAACAGAGTGAGTGGGTGGATGCAAAAGTTAACTTACATGCCTAACCAAAAACAGGAAAAGAATATATCTCTGCAGAAAAATCTCTGGTCACGTATCTCATCATCACAACATCTTCCTATCTTATTTACATAAGAGTAACACCTTTGTTAGACAAACATCCCTAAAGATGTTTGGCTGCTCATTTGCAGCAACTTCTCGTTATGGAACTCATTATGGAAAGCGCCCAATGCACCAGGGTGTAATGACACAGGCAACGCTTGCTGTAAAACAGTGGCATATGGCTAAACTACACAACATTAAACATTTTGGAGACTGTGCTTCCCTGGTGTCTAAATAGCACAGCGCTTTGGCAAATAAACCATTATGCAGCGTGAATGACTTATGGACATGTGCGCCAAGTGAGGCTTTCTAATTCTGCTTTGCTGGGATAAACCAAACAGATAGAGAACAATTTGCACCATAGAGTCTCGTGAAAGTGCACGCAACTAAAACATGAAAAGTATTAAACGGAATAACAACACATTTACTTTTACATTCAACATCAATCTGAGGATTGCTATGGCAACAACTGCTGGTTGGTAACAAAAGAATAGAAAAGCTCTCCTTACACAATCTTAAAATTGCAACTCCTCACCATGTCATTTCATTCACATGCTCACTTCATATAAATAGGTCTTTATAACGTGCAGCAATTATATCTGTGTCCTACATTCCTATAGATTGCAATCTCCATGTTTCTCAAGCACAGTTATCTTCATTTTACCTGGGACAAAAGGACGACTTTGTGTAATTTGACAATTAGAAATCTTGAATAAAGACATATCAGGAATTCCTCAAGGCTCAGTTTCAAGACACAGATTTCTCCTAACTACCAACCTCTACTGCATATTATAACCTCCTTTAAATTCCCCTTGGGGATCAATAAAGCATTGAATTCAAATTTGAATGCTGCTGACATATAGCTGAGTGAGTGTGCCCCATTTTGCCCTTCCCCCTCATCCTCAGGTCTCAGCCTGTGTTTTGCAAACTGGGGGATTGTGCAGCTCAGTTGTTTACTAGCTGTAGGTGGAAGGTGAAGGGGCATAACTTTTCACCCCGTTATCAATTATTTCTTGGTTGAAATATTTTTATTGACACGCAAGCCTTGTTAATTTACATTTTGTATGTTTGCATGTTGACATAATCAACCTTGAAAATTGGGAAAATAGCTTTGTATTTATTTGCTAAAAATGTACTGCCATTTATTATAACCACAAAACGTGGTCTAGCGCTGTAAGATACATAAAAAACAAATTATAAAATATGGCCATATCTGTTTACGTATGGAATCAGCCGCACACAATGAGGTTCTGGTGTCTTAAGCAAGTCTCCCGTTCACAGTGGAAAAATTCAAATTATTCTGGATTTAGAAGGATAAAGGTGGGGATGGGAGAATCCCAAAAATACACCTTGGACTGAATGCACATGTGCTTTTTCCAAACTGTAAACCCCAAAGAGGATAACGGATGATTCAGGTGATTTAACATCTTCCATGTTCTAAAAAAAAAAAAAAAAAGCCAAAATCCGAGTATTTTCCCTGTTAAAGATGTCACATAAGCAGGCTTTAATCTGGCTGAAAATACGATTCAGACCTAATTGATGTTGGGAGATTAAAGTAGTGACAAAAGCCTAAAACCTTCAACATGGGTTAAAGTAAAATTCATCACTCTGTTTTGGTTATAAATAACGCAGCTCTTTTATTCCTGTTCCACAGTGGGAACAGGAATAATTGTTTCTCTTTCGAAACAAAAAATACTAGAGAGGACTTTGAAAGAGCAAGTGCATCTCAAGCCACAACAGGGTGAGGGTGGTGTGCTGACATCACAGGTTTGATACTCCAAGTGTGACAGACTTTTTTTATGTCGCCGCTCTCCTCCAAGCTCCTCCTTGATGTCTAAGCCTCCTGTAATCCGTTGCCTGAGGACGAGCCCTCATCCTGACCCTGCAAAAGTGCTTGTCATCAACCTCATAGGTGATTACCTATAAGGTTCCTGTCTTCCTTTGATCACTGCCCTGTGAAGCCAGAAGTTACGCATTCAGCCTCTGCATTTTCTGCACCGTGTCAGCCTCAGAAAACAGGCGTATCATTCCATCGTCACGCTTCTGGTGGCGCTATCTTACGCTCTCTTGCATTTTAGTTTTCTGTAATGAGATCCATTACTGAGGTCTCAGATTTTCTTGGAAAAAAACCCAAAACAAAACAAAAAAAAAAAGCTGTTGCCTAACAGTTTGAAAGGGTAAGATGCAAAATGTGTTTTAGATTTTTAAATATGTTTTGACACTAGCGGTCTTTATTGAACAATGATTTGTCAGAAAAGAAGCAAGAGAGAGAAAACATGCAGCAAATGACCTGAAACTGAGAATTATATTCAGAACATTTAATTCACCTGTTCCACTAACTCGGCCACCAAAGACCCAGATCCTGACCTGAAATGTTTGGGCCTAAAGCTAAGAGTAGTACGTTCCTTGTGTAAAAGTTTCAATTAACATAATAGTTATCCTTGATCTTAAAACATCTCTGATATCTCAAAATAGGACCCTGTTTATACAAGTAAGACAGTGCGTCAGCCGCTCACAGCGGAAGCTTTCTGAGATTTAATAAAAACGGATTGACTTATGTCAATTATATTTTTTGCGAAACTATTTTAACGTTGTTTTTCTTACTGGTTTCCAAGAGTCTTTATCGAATTTGACAAGATCGTCCAGGCTATTAGCGGAAGCAACCATCCGCTCTGCGCTCTCAAGCATGTTTGATGCAATCTGAGCAAATTCTCAGGACCGCAGTCAAAGGGGCGGGACAATCAACCTTATTGGCTGATGTGAAATCAGACTGTGCGAGCCATTGGCTGTTTAATCCATCACCAAAGGCATATTTCGCAGTTTTTAAAGATTTTTAGCACTTTTCATCTATATGTTTGAACATATTTATGAACTTATTTTGAACTTTATTACTTTTTAACTCCTAATGTGGAAGGAGACATGGAATCTATTTATACATTTTAATCTCGTTGTAGAAGAAGATATTAAATCAACATCTAATGTCATGGTTAGTTATAAGCGTAAGCAGCCATACAGCCCCTGAATCTCTTTGCCAGGTATGTAAACCCCTTCAGCCATGCAGTTTCAGCCGTTTTCGTATGATTGATGTGAGTGCTTAGTGGGGCGACAGAGGTCACACAGCTTGGGAAATTGTTTTAGCCCTACCTGCTCCTCTTTCCCACTTTTATTTCTTTTCTCTCCCTCTCTTCACTGTATGTCTGCGCCTCTCCCCACCTGGAGTGTCATGAACCCTCTCCACACTCCAGCACCTAATTATATCCTGGACGTGTAAATGTATTCATATTCATGAAGGCACAGATGCTAAATTAACTGTGGCAGGGACACATCGCACTGTGCCGACTGCACAATCTGCTTCTTCCACTTACGGAAAGAAGTGAAAGGGAGGAGAGGGGCGGGGGAACGGAGTTAAACAAAGAAGCAAAGAAGAAGAGGAAAGTAGTAATGAGAAAAAGATTTCAGAGACTGACAAACACAAAAGGAGAGGATCTTAAAAGGACGATTCTGTGTCTTCAAGAGCTGGTAGCAATTGCTTGGACGCGAAGAACATGTCCCAAGTGACCTGAGCAGGTAATGCGCCACCAGGTTCCTGCTGCACCCTCTACCATTAGACGTTCAGACTGGCCTAGCCAGTGATGAGTGACAAATCAAAAAGCCGGCGAGCATAAAAGCGGGTGGCAGCAGAACGGCGCACGGGGAACTCAGGGGCAGATGGAGGGAGGTGCAGCGGTGCGCAGCGAACAGATGGCCGCTCCGAACTTGATATATGAAATTAATAACGTTTCTCAAATAGAATTCAGAAACCAGAATACATTACCTGAATTTTAATAACAGACTCTCTTTTTTTTCTTATTTTGGAGGAGTGGGGGGCAAAGAGAGACATTTGCATGCCAATATGTTTGGGGTAAACAAATAAGCAGTAGGACCCTAAGCAGTAGGTTTTCATCTGCTCCTACTGAAAAACAGAAAAAGGCTGGAAAACAATGGAAAATGTGTTGGTTGGGGGAAAATTACCACAGTGAAATCTCGCTGAAAGAGCTGGAAGCAGACCGTTTACACACTGTCATCGTTGGCATGAATGTCAAACAGATTTTGAGCTCATGATGCTCGCCGGTATTTTGAGTTCTGGTCTTTTAATATATGTAATTTGCGACACCTGACACCTGCAGACAGAGGAATGATTCAGATTCTATTTGAATCGGGAGCCGAGGAGTAGTTCTTCGTTAGGCCGGCCTCTCCTGGGAAAGATCAGCAGTGTTTGATGTTTTCTCCATTTGTGGATGATGGGTCTCTGGAGCTCTTTAGAGTCCACTAGAAGTGGCTTTGTAATCCTTTCCAGACTGATCAATGTCAGGGACCAATATGTCCTTGAATTTCTTTAGATTGGCTGCGTTTTGAAACTGTCCCTGAAACCGTTTAGAAACTGAAGGCCACGTGGAAAAAAAAAAAAAAACTGTTGTGATTAAATCATGACTTAACGTTGGAGAATCTTTAGCACAAGACCAGGTTGTTTTGTAAAGTTAAGACATTTAATACTATATTTGCATAATTGCTGAACTGAAACGTTTAAGCCTGATTTTTTAAAAAATAAATGCATAAATGGGAGAAATCTGTAAAGGGCCAAATACGTTTGCACAGCGTTGCTCTGGTTTCATAAGGGATCAGATTCTTAGATACTTCAGAAGATTCAACTGGCCCAAATGTGCAGTTGTCTTTGAATATAATAAAATTATAGCATCTTAACAATACCTTATAATAACACATATATTTTTAATTCTCTGCGGACCAGATCTGCAAAAACTATTACAACTGCTGTTTAGATAAAGTTCCACACCATCTGCTTTTGCAAAAGTGATTTCACTCGCTTTTTATTAAGAGTTTTATCATATTAAATTCTTTCTTCCTCTGAGCAGTGAAGGTAAAAGTGGGACCACTTTTCTGGTGTCTGGCAGTTACCCTAATCCCTCATAATGAAGATTCAAATAAAGGTTTAATGGTTTAGTTAGAATCCAGGTAATAAAATATCTGCATACACTGAAGCAGGACAATAAAGTCGTGGTTTTAATAGTTAAAATTTTATGTCATCACCACAAATCAGAGTTCGAATACCTACTAAAATCATGTCAGATTTTAATTGGTCTGAATAATTAATTTTTAGAAGGCTCCTGTAATAGAACCTTAAGCTTCACAAATGAAAGATATTTTAACTGCTCAACGTTGAGCCAGTGGTAGCAGAATGAAATTCAGAGCGGAATCTCAAAAAAATAATTAGAAGTAAAAATGACTTTTTGAATCATTCTTTGTAAAATGAGGGAACATACGACCACGGTATCTTGGGAGAAAGGACCAAGAAATCTATTTTCTAATTTGTTATTATTATGCGGAAAAAATGTAGCGTGACCGAGATGAAACTCTTTGGCCAAATAATAAAACACATCAAACTAATCTCACCATCCCCACCAAGGTGGCATTATAGTGAGTGATTTTGTTTAGGGGACTAAGAAGTTTGTCAGCGTTAATGCTAAGATGGTTGTAACTAAATACACAACAATCCTTTCTAAGTTTTTTAAGGCTGGATAGGTTGTGAGGCTGTCACGGCATTTCAAATTCCAGCAGGACACTGTCATAAAAGCACAGCTGGAGGACACAATGAAAGGAGTTGTTCCACTGCAATGAAAATAAGACAAGGTTTGCAAAACTGTTCTCAGACATCCTCCTTACAAACTGGATGAGATTGAACTATTTTACAAAGAAGAAGAGACAAGAAAATAAGTCTCCCCAGTGCAAATCTGTAGAGACAAACAATAGAAGACTTTCAGCTGTCGAAGCAAAAGATGGTTTTACAAAATACTGACTCAGGTGGCTGTACAAATGTGTGTCATGCTTTTTTATGCTTTTGTTTTTTTTTTCTTTCAAAATTATGCATAACTTTCTCAACAGCGATGTACTAATTTGTCTTTGTTTATCATAAAACCCCAATGAAATCCATTCAGGAACTTTGCAGAAAACATACCCAGGTGACGCAGGAGCATATTTCATAACAAAAGCAACTCTCTTTTTATCACTGTTAACTAATCATGTTTCAAGCGGGAAAATATGGCTGAAAGTTAAAAAATGAACAGCATATGGAGTTTTGTCAGCTCCATTGTACTAGTGAGCTGCACTAATGAACTGAGCCATTCTCTTCACATGTTACAGTGGACATGATTTAAACAAAAAGTGAAAAATGGTCCCAGAACCTGAAGATGTTGCAGACGCTTTCTTAGCTTTACCAAACCCTGCGCATTTTTGATCATTTATCAACAATGTTTTCGGGAAACATGAGACGGTTGACTTTTATTTAGAACTGTGCTCGACAAGATTGCATCTGGATGTTATTTAAGAAGGGGGAAAAAAAATGTGCTGAAGCAGATTAATATGTTGTGGAAAGCTCATGCTGTTGTACCCCTGCAATATGCGGTGGGAGTGGTAGTGTGAGAAACTTGGAACTGGTTCAGGTTCGCAGTCTGTTCACCTTCACAGGTAGTGACAGATGGCCAACAGTAGCTTTCAGCAGCAGAGTGAAGTAGCATGTTATAAAGAAGCTTGCATGAGTGGGATTTCTGACAGGCCGACTGCGATATGTACTCGCATTTAAATTCACACCTGGGCACGCATTCACAAACCGAATGAGAATAGCGTGCTTTTCTCCTGAAACAAACCGCTAACACAAATTCATTCGCCATCGAGGTGTTAATAACAGTGGTGTTCGGGCACGCTGGAAGCATCAAGGTACTTCTCAATCCATGGGGGTACGCTTGTGCTGCAAAAACAGAAGGTAGAAGTTGGCGAGGCATTGTGCACATGGAGAGTGTTACTTACTGGTTATTGTGGTGGTCATACTGTGTCCCGTATGGCAGTGTATAAACGAACAGCATGCAAACACCTTCTGTCCAAACATCTGCGATAGGCACATTTTCAGGCAGTCTTCCAAAAGCTAATAAAAGATGGAGGCAGAAAAAGAGACAGAAAGGGAGGGAGAAATCAGTAGCTGCTCGGGAAAGCTTTCTCACTGTTTATTTCTTCGGTTCTTGGTTTTCGTGTTTTCGCGTGCTCGTTTTGTTTTGCTTGTCATTCGCGCGTCAGGTTTGTGCTTTGCAGAAGGCAGTGCTTATAAAACTCTCATCTAAGTGGTTTTGTCTTTGCATTAGGTCAGTAAGTTAAATTCTTTTTTTGGCACCTCCTATAATTTTAGCACCCCATGTAAAGACCTTTGCTGTGACATTAATCCCACACTGAAAAGCAGAAAAACGTCCAGCCAGCAAATTTGAGAGCATTTATTTAGTAGGGGACGATATACTCCCCAGTAAGAAATAACAATAGAAGAGTAATGCACTCATCTTTTAAATTAGTGACCTAATCTCACCAGACTTGTATCCTGAAAATGTAGAAAGCAATTAACCTTTAATATGAGTGAATTTATTCGATGGAGAAAAATCCTGCAAAAAAAAATTATGTCTCTGAGAAAATTACTGACGTCACAGTTACGATAAAATATTCAACTACCATTGATTAATTGGTAATCAATGTTTTGTCTTCCCATGTGACACAGAGATTTACTTCTATTACGGCTTTTATACACAAAAAGTACTGCAAGAAAGTATTCACAGCTTTTTCCATATTTTTGTTAAGTTACAGTTTTACTCTAAAGTATTCATACCCAAGGCTTCATTTTTTAAAAAAAAAATTAAGCGTCAAAACTGGGAAACCTGAGAAACAATGTCTTCACACATAGACATTGTCGTTGAAGGAGGGCAAGCAAAGACTGTAGTTCCTTGAATCTTCCACAGGAGCTGCTGGTCAACGTCAAACGGCCATTATCCAGTCTGTCCTGTGCACATTCACCACTCTGTGGTCTGGGTCGGCCACAAATCAGGACAGGTCCAAGCTGCTACAAAAAAATGAAGTCTGCAGAGAGAATAATCAGGACTGACCTTTCCATTCATCCAGGGGTTGTACAGGTCAAAGGTCAGGAAAAGGACAGCTAATATCTCTGCAGACCCAAGAAATCCTGCACACAAACTGTTTAAACTTTTACCTGCAGGTCGGCGCTGCCGAGAGCGTCTTTGCAAAAACACAGAAACAGTTTCTTCCCTGAGGCCACATCTCAGATGAGCAACTTGCAGCTTTAGTAGTCAGCTAGTCTTCTGGGAAACAAAATAAGCATATTTGCTCAGAATAACCTGCTTTTCCCCCATTTTTCATGAGAAAAAATATGTGTATGGCTGTATATACACATACATTTTTACCCTATTCTCTTTATTTTCCTCTAAAATTAGCATATTTATGTTTAATTTCTGTATGCCATGAAACCGAAATCAAACTAATTGTTTGTGTACAATCTTGGCCAGAATAAGCTGACTCAGGGACATTCATTGATTGATTCTGCAGCCATTCATTAGTAATCTTGGCTCTGATGTGCCGAAAGATAAATTGTTGTTGTTGTTGTCCAAACAGGTCTGGATGAGGTTATCCGAATGAATCTTCTCGACTCTCTGTTATCTTTCACCAAGTTTCTGCCACAGAAAACATCCCCACAGCATGATGCTGCTGCCACCGCCGTGATGGATGAACAGTTCCTACTTCACTCCGTATATAATGTTTGGGGTTCAAGCCAAAAAGTTGGATTTATATTATGATTTTCTCATCCTTTAACCAGAAAAATGTCTTTTTTATTGCTGAGCAGTGTTAGTAATGGTTCACCTTTTGGCTGACCTATTTCTACAGAGTTACATTTGTGCACTCCCTTACTGCTAACTCTAAAATCTAGCAAGGGTGTGTTGCCCTTGCTAGATTGTTTCCAGAAGCTTGTTCTGTTTTTTTTTTTTTTTTTTTAGTAGTCTATGCATCTTCAAAATTCACCCAGGCTTAATTAATCTTCCTTGTTTCGTAGGATAAACAAAAGCTCTTCAATAAAAATTCTCACTTATGGGATTTAAGAGACATTTGGAGTGACTGAGATACAGAAGTTTAGCGTCGTCGCAAATTAATCCTGAGAAAAAAAATCTCAGACAGAGAAAGAAAGGCTTCCCCTGCAGAGTTTTTAGTGAGAATGAAGTTCAGCTATTATGCAGTTTGGCAATAAAAACAATACTTTGAAAACCTCATCATCTCTTCGCAAGTGATGGAAAAGGGATAAATGATTTTGGGGGGGACTCAGCTCGTCTATCATCGGAAATGAGATCACTGAGAAAGAACATCTCCACTCCAGCACCTTGTGGGAAAACGATACTTAAATGTCTGCTGTTTCTGAAGACCCTGAATGGTGTTGTTGAATGATATATACAATTGGAAAGTATTTCTCGATTGGCAGACTGGGGTAACCATTTCTCATTTTAATAGAGAAACGGTTGCCCCAGGAGTCTTAGGGGTAAAACCTAAGAGCCTCACTTGGGACGCAGAAAGCTCCCATGGAGAATCATGGCTGATGGTTAACAAATTCACAACCTTAAATATAATAGCTCACATTTTTCAAGGTAGATGCAATATACCAAAAAACGTCCTTGCATGGAAATAGAAACAGGTGCTCTCCAAACTCTTAAGTAAACCTCTGGTTAAGATTAAGCTTTGATGGAGGGATGTTTTCGTAGGAATCTCCTCTTGTGCCTCACTTCTCTTCACCTAAACCTGGTCCAGGTGCAGGTGGTAGAAACTGTCCAGTTCTTATGCCAGTTGTGATAGTCAGTGGTGGTGATTTTGTTGCAGCTCTTCCAGCACCAAATGTAAGAAAAACTGGACTTTTGGTCAAATCCAGAAAAAGATTGTTTTCAGCTACAGGTTACACAAGCTGGTCGCTGCTGTGCACACAAGAGCTTGGCACCACCTCACATAGCTAGGCAAGGAGGCGCCTGTTGTAAAAATACACAAGTAGGACCTCGTCTGAGGAGACTCCTTCTCAAGGGAACGCGTCACGCATTCTTTCTGTTTTCACTGATTTTTCCAGGGAGTTTAGCTGCCACAGCTCTGCCCCCTGAACACGACTTATAAAAGACATCCAGTGTCAGCCAATTATTTTGGACTCTGATGGCCATAAATCAAGGCTGACCAATAAAAATGAAGACAGCCAAGTATAATGTTCGTGTGCGACTCCAACTGGATTGTAAATGAAGCCAGATGGGCTGGGGGAGCGCCACCGAACAGAGCTGGATCCCATCACTAAATGGCTGTGTGTGTGTTTTCCCCTCGTGCACAAATTACGACATCACCTCATTCGGCGGCATAAATCAAAGCCCAAGCTGTGATATGTACAGGGCATCTCTCCATCTCATTACTATGACAAATTCACTGGCAGCCGTGGACGTGTGAGGCCTGTTTAAATGGTTGATATTTTCACAATCTGTACTTCGGTAGCTGCTGTTATTTTGGAGCAACTGTTGAGTCATTTATGTCATTTTAAGACATGTTTGGAGATGAAGCAGACAGTGGGAGTGTTACCTCTTAGTGGACCTCATAGAGGAGGAACAGCATATTGGAGAAATATTGGAGTGGAGATATAATGAAAGGCAGAAGAGAGGAAAGTAGCAAGCAAGCTAAGCAGGGGAATAGCGGTGAAGGCTTCAGAAAACAGTTCAAATTGACGCACGTCAAAGTGACTTGGATGTTTTTTGCATTTTGACACTTTACGACCACACATTCTAATATTTTTCATAGGATTCTGTGGTGTAAAAGAAAGTCTGGATGTAAGGGAACTGGTTCAATACAAGTTTTTTTTTTAAATTTCCAACAAATAAAAATGAGAAAATTGTGGCATGTATTCATGTAATCTGGAAGTACTTCAAAAAAATATATATCTCTTCCAGTTGTGTCACATCTAGAGCGTTTTTTTAAAACTTGTTTATGATCATTGTTTGGTCTTCTCCAGGTTTTTAATAGGTTTTCTTCCAGGATTGCTGCTTTTAATTGGGGTGTGCGATACATAAGCTTCACTGAAACCAATTACAAAGATACTTTTTCTTGAAATGTCATAATTAAATAATTTGATGATTTCACTAGATGATGATTATTATTATTATTATTATTATTATTATAACAAAATACAGTTGAAATATTTTAGGCAAATTAGTGTTGTTGATGATTCCTTCCGCATCATTATTTTCCTCCATCTATCCCTGAAATCTGACTTGTATGGAAGAAAAAGTGAAAACGTGTGAGGAGTATTGACACTGTTGCAAAGTAGAATCATTTATGTAACTCCACAGTAATGGACTTACTTGAAAGCACATTGGAGCAGAACCTGCTGAGCTCTTTGCTTTCCAGACCCACAGTCATGACCTTCATTCTTCTAACTTAACTTCCACCTCAAAACTAAGAAGCAGCCCTGTTTGAGAGTCTGGATTCCTCATTGAGTGTTTCTCAGCTTTACCAGTGAACGGTTTCTCAGAAACGCTCTTCCTATAGTGGAAAGAAATTTTACAAGGTTGTGTTATAAGATTTTTGGTCTTCTATGTGCAAAGCTCAAAGCGAATGTGACAAGAATAAACGTTCTTCTATTAAAAAACTCTTTAAAATGCAGCTTTCATGAGTTTCTGAGGTGAGGGAAGTGTGGCCAACCTAAATAAAATTTTCCCCTTCCAGGGCTAGACTACTTCATCAGGCAGTGAGAAAACACAAGGCTTGAAGGTAGCCGTTTCTGCAGAAAACATTTCTTGGGACCAGTGAACTGTCTAACCTCTTATGTTTTCTGCATTATGCTCTCTGAACATAGTTGCTCCAAGCGAGTCGCCTGATGTCACTTGATGGAAATAAGTTTTTTGGTCAATATTTTGGAGCTTCACTCTGACGTTTATGCTGAGTGGCTCTGTGGGAGAAGTGAGTTCTGACAAAATAGTTGATGAGCTGTCAGTGAAGGCAGGAACATCAGATCAATAAGTTGTGAAGGTTGTAAAAGAAGCAGTGAAGTCCACATCTTACTTTGCTGAGACGTACGTCTGTCCTTTGGGAATAAGGCTGTAAGAATTGAACAGTGAATAAACTACATGGTTAAACTTGATCTTATTGCATGAGGCTAAGATGTTAGTCACGACAGACCTCAGGATCTGAATATCTTCTGATGTTGGGAGTTGCAGCTTCTAAAATTGCAGCTCATAGATGTAATTATTCAGAGTCAAAATAACTCTAGCCTTGTGAAGTATCAACGTTTAACTTGACACAACAAAAAAATGCATTATGATCCCCTTTTGTGACACATTAGTTGGTCCTGTATTACAATGTGTTTTTGTCTATAATTTCTCTTCAAACAAAACAACATTTATATTTAATATGTTGTAATATGTGGAAAGGACAAAGTTAAGTTTGATTAAAAAAAAAAAAAGAGAGAGAGAGAGAGAGAGAGCAATGGTGGAAATCGCCCCATTTTATTAAAAAGAGTGACTGTGATGGGTCATCGGTTAGATTCCTGCTCTGCCTGCCTCTGTCGCTTTTGTCCCTGGGCGAAACGTTTCACCCGCCTTGCATGCTGGTGTTGGTCAGAAAGGCTGCGAGAGCAAAATGGCAGCCTTGCTTCTGTCCAACTGCCTCAGGGCAGCTGTGGCTACTGTCCAGTAGCCGTTATCAGTGTCTGAATGTGTGCATGAATGGAAAGAGTCTTTAGAACCGTTGGAGGGCTGAAGAGAGCTATATAAACTTGATTTCATTTCAAAATATATTTATTGTTCTTAAAATTTATAACAGATATAAAAGTAACTGCTCTTTAATTTTACAATAAAAATTGTCTCCATTTGTGGCACATAGTATAGAATGTGATCATTTTTTTCCCTCGGTTCTCTTTGACCACATCAGACGTCCTCGTTGCCACAATACACACATCATTTGACACACACCAATATGACATGGTAAGCAACACGAGCCGTCAGCTTGCAGACAAGTTGTAAATCTTCTGTGTTGCACTTACATAAAGCGTATCTGTGTGTTTTTTTAACTGCATTTGAACTTATCTGAAAGTGCACCTCCATACAAGTATGTCGGTGTGTGTCTGCGAACAGTCATCTCTATGTTTCAAAGAAAGGAGCATTGGTTCACATGGAAAAAACAAGGACACAAAGAGGAGAGGACCTGGGCCTTATCACTCGGGGTTTGAACACAAACCAGACCACCTCTCACCAACTCCAAACAGCAAATTAGGAGCTGGGAGCTGCCGACTGCACTTGTGACAAAGACGTGACGGAGAGCAGACGGGCTGGACTGTGTCACAGGTCACATGGGCCCTGATATGAGAGGAATGCTGACCATGTACAGCCAGAATAAGCAGAGATGTCCATATGCTTGTCTCAGTTCAAGGAGGCCTTCATTATGCATTCTTATTAATGTGGAAAACTGAGTCGTATCCAGTTGTAAAGCCGTGCGGTCATTTTCTTTATCGAATGTTTCAATGTGGGGGGTGAAGAGAAGCAATAGGTGAGAGACGGAGCTTGGCAAATACCAGTCCATCACCGGATCAGAGCTAAGACACAATTTGGCAACGTCAACATGCAAAGGTTCCAGCTGAGGTTGAAACTCGCAATCTTCTTGTTGTGTGAATCCATTAAGAGTTATTTTATTTCTCTTGAAAAGGAATCTAAACAGTGATTGGCTCTTTCTGTATTTGCTCAAATATGGTGGCACAGCCGTCAACATCTCTGGTTCTATTTATGTTGAAGAACCATTCGTCTGTTCACTCATTCATCAGTTCACTGACCACTTCAATAGATGTGCCTTGTTGGTACAGGGTTTTAGCTTTAACTTCATGGCATAGTTCAGCATTTCGAAAATGGGTTGATTTGTGTGGCTGCACATACATTTTGCACTATTTGCACCCCATCCAAAAGGTGAGATCTGGTGACCTATTTTTGTTGATATTTTCTAGTATCCACTAGGGACAGTAACACACATACAGGAGAATTTGCTCAGAGTATTTCTTGCAAAAGTAGGACAGAGATAAAATAAAGATCCCTTTCTTTGTACACTCCAACTTTGTGAAAAGATGTATTCACAAAGTTGGTGGGACTTGGGTCACCAATTATACGGCATCAGTGGAAATTTAAGATAAATGTTACTTTTTGTGAGATTTTCCCTCTGAACAAATGGAAACGAATGAAAAGTTGGATTTTCCTGAATGCTTCAGCATGCTGCTTATGAAAATGTATTTTACACATCTTTACCAAAGGTCAAGATGTAGAGGGCAATCTAGTAAAATATTTGGAGCAAATTAATGGGTTGGTTATTTGTATGTTAATAGCAAACTAGTTGTTTAATTTTCCATTTAAAATATGTTTTGAGTTCCTTTAAATCAGATGGGAACTGTATGTGTGAGTTTTAAATGTGAAAGAGTAATTTAGGGCATTTCTTTTCGAATGCCATCTCACAGCAGCATGAATCAGATTTCATAGTTTAAGAAAAGAGAAACGTTAAGGGGTATATTTGAAAGACAATACTCATGGAGGACATTTTAAATGCAGCAGTAAATGTATGATTAAAATGAAGCAAAGTGACTCATTTTAGGTTTGTTTGCTCATTTCAGTGTCTCTTCACTGTGCCAGAAACAACCTTCATTATAGCAATAATCCTGAATTCATTTTATTGCATAGTTTATTCTGTGTCTCCATGCAAATACATATTTTATAACATATAGTCATTTATTATTCAGTTTGTACAATCGTTTCGTCAACCAGCCGTGTGTTTGGAGTAGCTTTAGAACAAAATGTCCAGAGAACATAAATCTCATAATCTGGGATTTAAGCTTTGGTCTGTTAAAGAGCGAAGGCTGCTTGAAGATCCTACGAGGTCTCTGGGAGATGAATGTAAGTCAACGTAACGCCCTCTGAAGTCATGGAAACATGACCGCGTGAGTGCGTGTAAGTGTATGCAAGTGTGTATTTACTTAGCTAAACAGGCTAAAGCCCAGCCGCCCCTTGTATGATTCTCTGTCTCCATTCCTTATCAACAGCACTTTGTCGTCCCTGCCTGGCTGTCAGGGCTGTGTGTCTGAACCACCTCTCTGCCTGATAGCCAGCAGCCGCCTAAATACACCTGCACTCTGTCAAGCTGCAGCTGCTTCCCCCCTCCTCACACTGACTCATCAGACACAGTCACATGGGAGTTGGTCCTATGAACATGTGTTTTCTGTTCATTTCTTAATCAGATGCAATGTCTTAAATCAAACATCAGAAATATAAATACTTTGCACTGTGCTAAAATGATTGGCACCACTGATGCATCTCCGCTGCAGTCAAAACATGCCGATTACATCATCAACTCACCAAAATTGTGCATCTAAGACATTGAAAACCAGCGTCCGTTTTCAGATAACGTGGAACTCAGTTCAACAGGATCAACACGCAAACAGAGTCAGTCATTTATCGAGTGTGTTTCCACAAATGTCAGCATACTGCAGAAACAAATTGGACAATTAAGCATAGCTGCATGTCTCTCTGTTGTAGCTGGGACTTGATTGTGACGAGGAAAACAGGAAAACAATTATGACGGCTTTACATGCAATGTTTTAAGAGCTCCAGCTGTTTTTCTTCATTTGGAGTTCAAACAAGAAAATAGATAAAAACAATGTTTGACAGCTGCCATCAGTAAATTGTTGGGCTGACTATCATGATGTCTTTAAATTGTTGAAACAAACGTTGGATTTTTCTTCCTGTCTCTTTTCTTTGCTGTTTAAGATGTTGCCCTATCTTAATTTTCTCAAAGAACATGTCGCTATTTGTCTACCTTTTTACTCCAAATCACAAGATATTCTCATATTTCTTTCTCTGGTACCAAGTCCTCTAATCCACTGTGATGTATGTATTTTCTCTCTATCCCTCCTGCTCTTTGCTTCTTAGCCGTTCACTGCCTGCTTTTCATCATGTCAGCCCCCCGGCACCATATTGACACCTACCAGACGTACAACTTAGTAGCCTGATAACGTGTCCCGAGGCTGCCCTTTTTATGAACTGAAGACACAACCTTCAAACATACCAGACCGTGACGGCAAATAGCACTGTCCGAACGAAAGAGGGTTTCTTTTTGTTTATTTTATGCTTAGCACCGTTGCTCAAAAAGAAAGTTGAAAGCTCTACCATGTACAATCTAAAAACAGGGTTAGAATTTCAGTATATTTTACTCCAGTCAGAGTTGATTTGATTCTTAAATGTTATTCACACTGACAAGTGTTAATATGTATTTAAGCGATATCCCCAGTGGTATTGAAGTAAATCACTGCTACTTTTCAATTTACTCTTCATCAGAGTAACAAGTTCGCGCTGTAATACACGACAGTGAAATATGATACGCGATGATATGTAAAGAGTCTTGTCAGTGTCATAAGAAATTGAATCCTTTGATTTCTACAGGTTGTATCAACATAAACATATTGTTCATTTCTCTGTTTTTTGGCACCAGCCAACACAACCAAAAGTACCAACACCTGCTTTGATGGCTTCACTGGCCAGCAAACTCACTTCACCTGAACTCAAGAGAAAAACTAATAAGTTCTTTTGTGAATTCATAAAATTTAGTGGGGAACAGTGTGTGGAAATGAAATAGCATAGCAGCATAGCAACACATAATGCAGCAGTGTCCTTGTCTCGTGAAATTCAGACGACACTGTAACAAAAAGAAGTTATTGGTCCAAAATGAATAAAAATACCTATTCTTTTCCTTTTGGCTCAAAATTGGTCAGGTGTCAAATAATAAAGACGGATAAAATAAAGTCACCTGATACAAAGAAGGTTTATTGCTATAATACCTTTCACAGGCAAAGAAAGCCTCAAAGGAAAAGAAAGAGCATAAAAAGAAAAATTGCATTAGGAGACAGGAAATAGATCAAATGGAATAACAGCTACATTTATGTATGGCATCAAAAGAAACAGAAAGGTCCTCATTAAATTGCGAAGAGCTGATAAAATAAACAAATAAAATAAGCTTTTGCCTTTTTTGGAAAACTATGGTGCCAAATAATGTTTTGCTGGCTTGACCCTTGTAAAATTGTTAGACTTGGAAAAGGATTTGATAAGTCCATTTAAAGGAACCTATCAAGTTTTTTTTTTGTTTTGCTTTTTTTTTTTGCTTTTGTTTACATTGTTTTGGTTGTATGTTTTCATGTTTTTGATACAGTATGAAATATCAGCAAGACATATTTAGTTTATATTAATTTCTGTGACAAGGCGAGTTTGGAAGGGATTTGTCCTGCAACAGGTGGGTCACAATGCAGTAACCTGTCACCATCAGCATGTGAATGAGTGTAAAGTGCTTTGGATTTCTCTGCTCCAGATTAAGCACTGAAGAAGAACAGGCCATTTTAATTAAGAAAAACAACAACAGGAAGCACAACGATAATCAGCAATGAGCAAACTGGTGAAATGTCAACGACACCAACAAAACAATTTCACAGAAACCGACTGCAAGTCAGGAAAACAAATACTTTGGAGGGTGATTATTGAAACAATGAACAAGTGAGGCTAATCACATTGATGTAAAACAGCTGCAAGTGAAGCAGGAAGCTGAGGCATAAGAGAAAAAAATGATTAATAAATACAGGATAACCCCCAAAAAAACCTGACCCGGGGAAACGGGGAAAACTTGGGACTTTAATTAAATCCAAGCAAGCTTATTGGTGTGTTTTCTACAGTTAGTTTTTTATTCAGTTTTCTCGGAGTGTATTGAAAATATTAAGCTGGTTGCAATGTGCTTGTGATTCCCAAGCAACTAATCGGTTACTGCTTACTTTTCTGGTAAGGAATGGACAAAATGAAAACAAATTGGTTGGAAAATTTCCGGTGAGCATTTCTGAGTTGAAAACACAATCTAAACTATAAATCATAGTTGTCTCGGCGAGAATTGACAGATATTTGGCTGAAATGAAAGTTTTGCCAACATGTAGAATTGGTTTTAGATGCTAGTAAGAAGTCCAGATGTTGACCTAAAGCTTCATTTACTACTGAAACATGCTAATGCTTCCCATTTTAGTGCAAATAACATAAGTCCAGGGCCTTTTAACATGCATTCTTTGGATTTTTAGTTTTGTTACAATTACATTATTTCCTAAATACAAATTAAATTCCACTCCTCATTTGCCTCGGCAACATTTTGTCAGCACTGACAACCCCATGTCATGAACAACTGTGCTAAAATGATGCTGTGTGTCATTCTTCTTGGAAAATTTAAAGTCTAGCTGCACAACTGATATGTTTAATTACTGCAAACTGGAAATTTCTGATGATGTCGTTAAGCTATAAAAGCTTCGCATATTTGTTTAAGTATGGAGGATGCAAGCCAGCGCATTCTTCACTGAGGGCAGTTCAATAAAACAGATGAGGACGTGGGAACGTGGTCACACAAGAACCGAGTCCAGCACAGAGAAGGGTCTCGATTCACAGTCAGAATCAGTTTGTACAAGACAATGACATGGCAACAAGATCGCCAAGATTTCTCAGGCCTTATAGGATAACATAACTGGGCACTGTGTTCTCTAAATGTTCATTCGAAGGAGTTCAGCTTTGTGTGGTATCAGCTAAATGACCTTAATGTCTTCACACCATCTCACAGTGTAATTAGCTCCACTGTGAGAGACCAAGCTGACCTGGTCTTGACCCATAGAGTGTCCCTGATAAAAGTATTCACACCCCTTTTACAGGGGCCTGGGCATCGTCCTCAAAATCACAATGTTTCTACCTCCACAATTTGAGGGCAATGTCTTGCTGTCAGTGCACTTCCTGTGCAGTTTGATTGTTTGATAACACTATAGATAAAAAAAAAAAATAAAAAAATCATATTTGTGTCTATCAGTGCCGTGTAAATATGTAAATATCTGTCAAACTATCAATAGTACATTTTCCTTTTTTTCCCAACAGATGTAGAAAATACTGTACATTTCTACACAAGATGTTACAGTAGCAGAAAAGAAAAAGTGTGAAATTGGTTTGTATTAATTAGTGAACTAAGCTTTGCCTTTTATTTTACTGTTTCTGGTATGTTTGCTTTGCTCATTGACAAATTTGACCTGACACATTTTCAGTTTCAAAATGAAGTTTAGTCCACTTTCGGAGGAGCGTTTCTTCTTCTAAGCCTATATTCAAAGTCGTTGAAGTGGAGTGGAGATGAAAAACAATCGCTGCTGCATGTTATAAAAAAAAAAACACATGCATTTTCGGTGCATTTTCTCTTATTATCTGCAATAAAAAAAACACAAGAAAAAAAATGATTCATAAACGTTCAAGAAGCAATTCATAACCCATTTTCATTCTGAACCACCACTGACAACATAACCCTTTCCACAGCTAAGCTTCTCTTTAAAATCAATCATGTACCCTAAATCACTCTCTCATGCTTTCCCCATCATCCTCGGGGCCAACTATTTGTCATTCTCTCATGCAAAACCCCTGCACTATATAACACTGCAGACAGGCCTGAATAGAAGACAGGAAGAGCACACCAGAGCTGCAAGAGTACTTTAGCAGAGTTTGTGGAACAATGGCGTGCTGTCCAGGCTGCAGCTCTCTGCTCTCTGCTCTCTGCTCTCTGCGCTTTCACCAGCTAAAGGAAAATACTTCGCATTTGCTTTAAGAGGTTTAAGACATGCTTGGTGAGATGTGAGAGGAGCATGCGTCTACATGTGGCTTGAGGAGAACGAATCCAATTTTTTATTGAGAGAACTGAATGTGTACATTTTCTTCCTTTCTGCCCTTACTTTGAAGGGCCCACGCTTCTTTGCATGTATGAGTGCATGTGTTTGCGTTAGCGAAAGCAAGAATTCGGCCTACGTTGTGGCAGCCCTGAGCCAGCTGTGAGCTCCATGTGGAGGAGGACGCATGAGGGGGTTGGGAGCTGGCAGCTGGCATGAGAAGGAGAGCATCCAGCACTGGGTGTAGAGGCTCCAGCCATTGGAAGCTGCTTTTGCACAGAGTCAGAGCTGTGTGTGTGTGTGTGTGTGTGTGCTGGAATAGGGAATTTAAGACAGAAAATATAGAGAGAGGAAACACGAGTTGTGTCCATAAAATCAGATAAGCACTTTAACACGTTAGCAGCTTAAAAAAACACATGGCCCAACCTCAGAGGAGTCCGCTCCACACCGTCGGCGCACACGCTTCGGCAGCCTCACTCTGTTCTGAGCAGTCATTAACACCTTCGCTGGGTGTCTGGCTTTCGTCTGGCAAAGTTGATGGTTTTGACCTCAGGAGTGGAGAGGTCACACAGAAAGTCACATGTGTTGCTTCCAGGGACCACATAACAGCTTCACAGCATGTCTCACAGATGCGACAGGATCCTCCAGAACATCTCAAATTCAGATTATCCTGACTCATCCCACAACACGGTTCCCTGAACACAGTGCATGGCTGTGTGAAATGCACCGAGACCATGAGAAAATTATCTGTGACGAAATGAACCAAACAAAATCAGTCAAATAAATATATAAGGGAGAAATTTGCAAAGACACACACACATTGTATGTGTTTGATGGATAAAATGTTAAAGAGGAAACAATGTTTAAAAGCGTAGATATTATTCAGTGTAGGCATCATACCATGAGAATAACTATTCCCATGGTATGATAATCTTAGAACTATAAAGAAATCTTTCAATTTCATAATATTTACACAAACATAAAAAAAAACAGTATTTTGTGACACATGTCATGATGATCAAAATGTAATTTATATGGGATCTCTGTTGAACTGTCTCACCTTCCACAATGTTTAAGCATGACTTCTGCACAAGTCTTCACACGCAAAATGCTTGAAAAGGTTTCTGTAATATTTCAAGCATATTTCCATACATTTCCATTTGACCCTTTTTCCTAAATCGTCCCTGATTTGGAAAACTGCTCTTGGGCGAATCCAGAGGCAGAGGACATGTTCCTGTTTAAATCACACCAACATCATCAGGCTGATGGAGTTCCTCTCACACTACTCTTCCTTCTTTATCCCCATTTAAGTTTTAATTTTTCTCAGCAGGCATGGAAAGAATATGATCACCAGCTACATACACAGACGATCCGTCTGGGTGCCATGGATGCAGCGTGACACGACATCACAGCAGATGCCTGCAGAGGCTGGATAAGAAACTGAAAGGTTCTTTTCACTCCGCATTGCAAAAGAAGGTATTTTCTGTGATGTAAACGAGAATTTGTGGCCCAACGGACAGCAATGTCAAGAGGTGTAGGAAGACTGTCTGTAATTCCTACAACACTGCATGTACAGTTTTCCTTAAAGAGATTGTCCTTTGTTCCCTAATTTTACCATTACGCTGTAACAATCAGTTCTGATGCAGGCTACCGTTACACTGACACCGTGACTCAGTAATCAAGAGAAGTGTTTCAGATCCTATCTTACAAATCCAGATCAAAAATTACATTCTTTGTTGACTCAAATGTAACATTTTTCTTGGGCAGCAATGATACATACACCTTCTGACATAAACCCAATGATGAAAATGGTGGGATATGTGAAACATGTTACATACAAGTGATAGCTGCTGCATCATTATTATGTCGTGCAAATTATGTTACAACTCAATGGGCAGATGGTAAACATGAAAAAAGTCTCTCACTTTGGGTCAATGAATAATTATTTAAGGTGCATCTAATAGATGTTACTAACCCAAGTAGGAGTCCATGAAACCTCTATTTGAAGAACAACGGGCACATATGGTAAAACTGTTAACAACGGCAAGCAAAAGCTTCCATAGACGTGTCACTATCTGCAGCGTTATTTTCCTTCAGATGTCAACTTGAGTGACAGAGACGATGAGTGTAAGCTAAGAAGGAGATTTCATATGACTGTTATATACATTTACTGTTTGGTTGCAAGATGTTATACAAATAAATATCTGCATAAATCTTAAGTGTTTTGCAATATTTTGTAGCGAACCAAAGGACATTCCAGTCAAAGCACCTTTAATCATGACTGTCAGTCACTCCCTGAGGTGGAATGTATGCGCCTTGCTCTGTTATAAAATATGCCACAACATCTGTGAAGCTATTTGGGGTCCTAACATTTCAGCACACTCCCGGCTAAAGCAAACAATTGGGAAGCATATTGGGAAGGAATTAGGCACAGATTCGAGACAGGCTGTATTGTTAAGCCTCCACTGGTGACATGTCTGTTTCAGTCTGCAGATGGCCTGACCTGGCAAGCGCTGGCTGGACCTGGCAGACCCCGCCAAGATCTGAAAAGCATCGACCGCGCAGGACCTGGTAGTTTTAAAAGTCCATCTATCAGGGAACAGTTTCAAGGTAACTTGTCAGGATGAAATTTCGGTGGGTGTTGCTCAAGAGAGCATGGGACAACTCAAAAAGAAGAGAAAAACAGATGACGCTGCAGGTACTTCATGATTTACTTTATAAGCTAATCAGACTTATTGTCCCATCCGGTCAGGGCTATCCTCTCTCTCACAAAAACAAAAGCCCCAGTGCGCAAGAATACTCTCACACACACACACACACACAAACTAGTAAACAAACCGACACCTGCTCATTTGCTCATTTCCAGGCTGAAAAACCTAACAGACGCCGGCGTCTCCTTCCGGCACAGTGCCGGCCATGGTGGCAGCAGCAGAGGTTGGCAGCAGCAAGCTCATCATTCCACAAAACCCCGGACAGATGTCCCAGAGCCTGGGAGGCAGGTGGGCCGGGCTGCCCTCCCTCCATCGCCCCTCTCTCACTCTGCTCCGCCACAGCGATGCTGGCAGCTCTTCAGACCTGCTGGGTATAACCTTTAATTCACATGCTTTTCCTGGCACAGTGGGCCAAGGGGATGCCATCTGCCTGGCCTGTTACAGAGAGAGAGTGGAGTGAGTGAGTGAGGCTGAGAACGAAATCGGAAGGGGACGAGAGCGTCTGCCTGGGGAGACACACCACATCGTGTTGTTGTGGCTGCCCATTGGTTTGTGGTTCATGTGTTAAATCCCACATGTGACCAAAAAGAAAGACACATTCCTTCTATGACGTTGTTGTCACTTAAAACTCTCCCTACACTTTTGTCAGGAAAACACATCAAACATAAACATGATCCTGCTGACAGTAGCCATTAGAAAATGGGATAACTGTTGTTACCTGCTGTGTTTACCTGATGTTAAAATGTTAAGGGCCTCAGACTGCTGGAAGAAAAATGTTCCACATCGTTGACATACGGACAAATGGATGAACTGTCGAACTGATTGACTGACAAAATGTATGCTTAGTTTTAATCAAAAAGTACTCAAAGAAGTATTGGGGAAAGGCCAGTGGAAGCTATGCAGTCTGGTTATGGCAGCTTTTTAGTTTTTATGTTTGGTTGTTCTTTGGCTTTAAATAGAAAGCATTAAGTTAAATCTACTTTTTTTTAGCTTTATATAACGTTTCCTCATTAAACACATACTCAGAGTGTTGCTTTGCTTCTTTTACACGTGTCTCCAGCTGAGTCTTGGAGCTTGGGGGCTCACAAAGCAGCTCCTCCAGACTAGCGGTAGTAGATATTAGCAAATACCTGGTGGAACTGTGGGACTGCTGAGCTCATCATACAAACACTTCTCAATCCAACACTGCGAAGAACTATTATTAGTGGCATAATAATAGAAGCATTGTTGTGACTGCAGCGTGTCAGAAAGCGTAGGAGACGCAAGGCATCAAATTACAAAGTAAAATTTCTTTAAGGTTAAGTCTGTTAAGTTTTACTACTGATTTCACTGCCAAAAAATGATTTAGATATACATTTTTCTATTGGGGTGTCTGTCTGAATTTTCTCAGTTTAAACTAAATCTTGCCTTGAGCTTAATAAGACATTAGAGTTTTCAGAAGAAAAAAAAAAACATCTCGAGTGAAGCAAGGAAAAGGGAAAAGACAGAAGATAGAGCATCTAGATTAAATTTTTTTTGAATTATAAAGGCGAAGAGGAAGCGGGTGAGTCTGACAGAGGTTATAAATGATGAGCGATATGCAAAGCATGCGAAAGATAATGAATCGAAAAAAGAAATGTTAGAAAGAGAAAAAGAAACAAGGGAGACGCAGATTAAATGGCGAGAGGAGTTGAGAGAGGGAAAGAGGGGTGCTGCGGAGACGCAGCCACAGGCCCGCTGTGTGGTGCATGGCAGAGACTCATCATTCAGCTAATTATGATCAGGCTTTTCCCTGCAGGCACAGCAGCGCTGCAAATGGAAAGTCTTTGTTCTTACACAACCCCGTGGAAGCGATGGGGCATGGCGCCATGCAGATGAGACGTGTGTACAAACACATAAACACGTATGCGCACACACACACACACACGCACACAGAAACAGAGAAACACAAGCCAGCATAGCGGCCCATTAACACGACGTGCACACTTTACATTCACTCCTACACAAACACACCGAGTCCCCATTCACACTGAACTTCTCCCTCAATGCTCCTTGCCAGTTATTTGCGCGTGCCGTCGTACGCAGACTCACACCTCTCCCTCTCACCCTCGCTCATAATCGCTACACAAACACTGAAGAAAGGCAACACACAAACATCATCATCAGATTCGGCTTTGGAACATTACGGCAATGCTATCAATTAAGTTTGCACCTACTGAGCCAAGTTATTCATCTCTATTAAAGAAGATGGGACTCTTCTAGAAAGACCAGCAGGGTATTCAATTAGAAAACAGAAGAAAACAAAAGATTTATAAAGACGCTGTAAAATCGTGGATTCTTGCTTTAAAATAATTAGGCAGTCTTTTGTGGCAACTTTAAGCGAAACTTGTGGGTCACATAGAAAGCAGAGCTTCTCTTTATTTCAAAAAATGTGTTCACTGGCTGGTACTAATTGAAATCTTGGACATTTAAAAGATTTTATAACTGTACGGAGTCTGATGCATAATCAGCCTCCTTGTTTCAAATATTTCAGTGATTCTTTAAAAGTTTAATTCAACATTAATTTGAACTCATCCAGTATTTCTCAGTCCAACTCCCCCTTTATTTACACTGAATTGTACAGAATGCAACTCAATCCAAATAAAAATCTAAAAAAAAAAATAATTTAATTGATCGTCAGTCTCTGTTCGTGAAAAAATATCCATCTAAAGGGTCTTTGATGAGTGCATCAAGTCATTGGCTTCTCAGTAAATCCTCAAACTGAAGCACATGACAAGAACCCTCAATCAGAACCGGGCTCAGTGTAAGCGATCAATCTGCTGTAGCTAACTGGGGATTGAGAAAACAGAAAAGAAAAGGAATGCGGAGTACTTTCTGCTAGAATGAAAAACAAAGAGTTCTCCGCATTTATGGCAGCAATAGCTCTGTCAGTGGCTTTGTCCAGGAAAGTGACACAACTAAAAACAGAAGCACCGACCCACAAGAACGTCCTTCTGGGCAGAAATGCAGAGAACACAAACGGTAGTCAAAGGCAGCAATAGGTCTGCCAGAGGCATTGTCCAGATTGTGACGGAGCTAAACTCAGAACTACAGAGCCAGGACTACTGTTTATGAGACAGAAAAATAAACAAAATACACAATGACATGACAGCAACACCTTTACCAATTCCCATAAAAACCCACAAAAAAAGAGAGCATACATAACGAAACACTCAAAGATTTCTTGCTGAGAGGCAGAAAAACAAAGTACACAGAATTAATGACAGCTTTAGCTCCATCAGAGGGTTTGTCCATTCGTCAGTCAGTCGAAACGTATAAATTGTAGCTGTACTACAGAACCATAATTGTTTTGCCATATTGTGTCGAACTATTTATGAGGCCACTGTTGACATACACTCCCTGTCAAAACTTGTATTATGTGAGTTTTGCTCTTTGATATCAGTGACTGATTTCATCAAGACAGTGCATGTTGCTATGTTTAAAGCCATAAAAGTGAGAGGAATTTAACTGAAATCCTTGGACAGAGAGTTTCTCAATGAAATTCCCACATCCTAGTTTGACTGGGCATCTGCAGGATGCACGAAGCAATAAACTAACATGGCTACTTTTGGAGCTCTGTCCCATAAATAACATGTGTGCTACTACTCTAAAATTACAGTTATCGTAATTTAATCCAGGTTAGGATGGCTGCGTGTTTAACTCATGTTCACATTGGTCCCACTGGGATGAATGCAGTCTGACAAAGAGAAGTATCACCGATATTCCCAGGCAAGTTGAATGTGAGAAACATTAACGGTGCAATCCAAGGACACAAAGTACCTCATTATTGTACATTTAAAGTGTTCAGTGCACCACTAAACCTAAGTTAACATCAGATGGGTTTACGGCTGAAAGCTTCTGAGAAAAAAAAAAAAAAAAAAAAAAAAATTACTTTTTAAGTAATGGTGTTTTGTGTTTTTACGCATGGCATTCTTCCTGGATGCATTTTGGTGTGAAGCCCAGCACTGCAGCCCCTTGGCAGGCACAAAAGATCTCTTGGCATGGCTCTGCACTGCTCTTCGTCTCCGCTCTCTTGTTTACAGCACAAACACATCTGCCTTTCACGCACAAGTGGCTCCTCAGAGTTGTACAGCAGTAGATGATATACCCCCCCCACCCCCCCTTTTCTCCTCTTCAGCTCCCAGATAGAGCTGCGGATCCTACACTGACGTCCCCAAAGCTGAGAGGAATTGGCAGAAACACACAGGTTGTTTTAATGAGCTGCACTTCATTGCTGGGGTGCATATTTTTGTCCTATGCTTGTCTCTGTGTGTGATTGTATAGCCAGCTACTCAACAGAGGGAAAAACATACAAGTGCAATTCAGGTTTTTAGCATTAATTTGATTAATTAGGTGAGCAGCAACATTTTATGCAGCAGAGGTGATAAATCTGCTATTTAGGCAACATAATGATGTTATGTGAAGATCAGAGTTGTTGCACTCATGGCTAAAATGCAGTAAATGAATGATGGTTATGGCAGAAATGTCTTAAATGAAGCCAACGCGAACAGTGACGTCACGCAGATCTTTTTGCTTTCACCAGGTCGTTTAATGCTTTAATTTCCTTGTTAGCCAGTCATTTTGTTTCAAATTGAAAAAGATGTGCTTCCAATTGTTCGCCTCCGTTGATCTATTTAGAGACACGTTTAACTTTTGTTTAACACGTTTATTTTCTTATGCAGAGACGCAAACTAATTCCACAGCGACAAGGCTATGTTTGCAAAGTCAGCCATGACCCTCTTTTGCCTCTCATCAGAGTCTCCCCATCATCAAATTGCACCCATTATGTCCAGTTACAGGAGACTGGAATAAACCCTTCAGAGAATGTGACCATTTGACAGATGTGTGTTGGATTTGTGTCACATGTAAAATTTATGACACTCCAAGTTGACACATCGGGGCCTTGCTAGTCTATTTTAAAATCCAGGTGTTTGCAGATGAGATGGTTGATCTTCCAGACATATTTTTTTGAGCAGGGATGTCAAACTTCAGTCCTTCAGCGCCAGTGATAAGCAAACTTTACACCCAAATCAAATGGCTGGAATCCTTATCAGCTGACATCTCCAACTAAATCTCTTTTGAGGAATAATTTTGCTTTGAATGTAATAAGAAGCTGAACAGCCTCATTTATTAGCCACTTGAGGTCTTGTTCCTGAGCAGATTAGTAAACTTTAGGAAGTGTTGCTGCTCAAATGCTGGACCTGCTATGAAACAGAATATTAGAAAATAATCATAAACCAGAGGTTGAAACTCTCTTCGAGTTCCAAGAGAGTTTCAACCTCTGGTTTATGATTAATCATGTAAAATCTTCAGTCACAAGAAGGTGAGGGTCCTAGTTAGTTCAACTCTCGTGTCCAAATTTAACCTGTGCAAAAAAAATTGAAACTGAGGTGGGATAAGTTATTTGATTTAAAAAGTTTAAGAAAAGGATCCTCGGCTTTCAAAAAAACACAAAATTGCAGCAGTAAAATAACTCTTATGTTGTCCCATCTGACCAGCAAGGCAGTACTCTTACCAATACAAACACATTTGACCTGTAAATCTCCACCAGTTAGATTAGCCAAGACCATCAGAGGCTTACTGGAGATGGTGATATTCTGCTCAACATGGCTGCTTTTCAAAATGTTCTTGTTACTTTAACTTTATCATCAGACCCTGTAATGTCTTTAATTAAATTACATTGCACAAGCCATTTCACAAATGGAAGTCCTTAAATCAACACTTAATTGATCGCAGGGTGATGAATGGTAAAACTGTAGCCGAGCCGAACAGCGACTCTACAGACCAGATAGTTTAGTGGCTGTCTTCACAGCGAACAGACCAGTCAGGCAGCCAGTGAAGCCGAGTGTGTCGTTCTCGCTGCCAGCTCTCTGTTTCCTCCCAGTAGCTTCAATGTGGGATTGTTTACAGCTCTTTTTATAGTCCAGTGAATAAGCCCTTATTTTCTCCCAATCTACCCCTGCTGGGAGAGCCAGCCCAGACAGTGGGAAGTAGCCCTGGGAAGTCATAATTACATTTGGCAAAGTGTTCACAGCCACACAAAAACATACACTTGTACAAATACGTAGAGAAAAAAAAAAAAAAAACACACAGACACACACACACAAAGAGAGCAAAAAGAGTGTGTTCAGTTGAGATCCTTTGAATTGTTGCAGAAATCTCTGAGGGATTTTATGTTCTCACAAGCACACCATTAGATTCTGGTGAAACTACCAGACTTTTCACTTATAGGTGCCATGAAATACTTGGCCAAAACCCACAAAGTCATGAAGTGAAGGTAAATAATGAAGGAGAAATCGACAACTATTAAAGACTAAATATTTTTGGACCAATAAAATGTTGATTAACAGGAAATATTCACATTTTCAAAGTCAGACTGTAGCTCTCCAGGACCTGAGGCTATTCTGCCTGCTTGAAACACTCCGTTGTGGTATTCCTTGTCATGACTTGTTTCATTTCATAAGGTTCACTGTACAACACTTACTTTTTGTCAGGGGTCACCAATTAATGTGGATTTCAGTTGCAGTCCTGAAATATAATTCTGAGGTCAAACTGTCGTAGATCAGACAGTATTCTAAGTCTGAGTGGGAAACAACATAGAGCATACAACCTCTTCTGTAAAATATGTGTCTAATGGTGACTTTTGAAATGAGAGAAACGGCCAAATTAGCAGTCAAGCATAGAAACACCAATGAGACTTTATCGTACAAATGGGCATGACTCCAAAAACACAATGC
Source organism: Poeciliopsis turrubarensis (assembly GCA_010277015.1). Taxonomy (NCBI): domain Eukaryota; kingdom Metazoa; phylum Chordata; class Actinopteri; order Cyprinodontiformes; family Poeciliidae; genus Poeciliopsis; species Poeciliopsis turrubarensis. Next base: position 3,101,057 of record VMRN01000014.1, read on the forward strand.
ATTACTTGTAACGTACAGGGTGGCATTATCTACTTCTCAGGCACATTCTGCCATTTTGTACCAATACCTTAATTTTGTTTATAAAAATCTGTTGTATGTCAAATGAAATTTGACTTCATGATTTGACGCCTTGAAATTGGGCCTCTGTCTCTTTAAGAAGTTCCTGCTCTTTCCTTCAGCATGTCAGGTGTTTGCTAATTGCTGCGTTGAGAAGAAAAGCAATACCCCTGATATGTTTTGATGAGAGAATAACATTATGCTGTACTATTATGTAAAGCTCAAGCAACTCGATTTTACATAGCAGTCACAATATTGGATTGCAGAAAGGATTACGCTGTACACTAAGTAATAAACTTATTAAGGTAATTAATTGATTTCTTCTGGATTTGATGTAATTTTTCAGATCAGCTAAGTCTACCTTAAAGGAAAGTGCAAGGAAAGAGCCTGCATATCGGACTGATTTGTGAGAAATAAGCTCAAGGGTCAAAGCAAACATAGCAGGAATGTGAAATAATTTAGCTTATTTACTGTAGCAGTAACTTCAGGCAAGGTCTCTGTAAGAATTATTTTTGTGTCTCTTTTATATCAGCAAATAAAACATAATTCATTTTTATCAAAGCTGGCATTAAAGGTAACAACAGTAAAATAGATTAATAAGTTTTCAACTGTGACAAAGAATCTTTTTTAAGTGTTGCACAAAAGTTAATAGAAATGTTATTGACATGCAACAATAGTTTTTTTTCTTGTCTGTCTTCATCCACCCTTTGGGTCTTTGTTCAAACTCCTTTAATAGATAAACTTGAGGAAAACCAAAGCACATACAATAGCAGAAGGAATACATTTAGAGACTCAGCTGCTGCTTTAACACCACAGTAGCTTTGGCAGAGAATCAATAGTTTCTACAAAGAAACTATAAGAGTGAAAAAGAAATTGGTGCTTTTGATCATCTGCTTTTGATCTTTTGTAGTGCAGCTAAAATGTGATAAAAATGAGCTGATAAAGTAATGTGTGACCTTTACGGGCACACTGCAGTAAAGACTAATGTTTTCACACCTGATCCCAAATAAGCCCAATTCCTACGCTTCCCAGATTTTCAGGGAGTTGGGGCTGGAAATAAATAACAGAGAAACTAAATACTGCTTCCCGAGGTTTAGCGTTGATCTTGGCAACATTTAAAAGAACAAATTTCTGAAATAGTTCACATCTGACCAGCAACAAATACTTTTTGAGCCGAGATCTTTCCCTGCTGTATAGATCAGAAACAAGTAGCAGGAACTAGATGTAGGGCTTTAGCTGCTGAAGAGCACCATATCTTTTCTGGTCTTCATTTGGACTCAAACGTTAACAATTATGTAGCTTTACGTTATTAAAGCGAAAGTTTAATCAGTAATACTTTATGTCAGATTCTAATTTCTTGGTTAATGTCAAATTGTACTAAAAGAGTCATGATTTACTTCATGACAACAGTCATAAATATTTATGAAGACTTACTCATGTTCATGAAGGTGTGATGTCGTGTTTGTGACGGTGTAATGACAGTCTTATTCACAAGCCAGCAAATAAAGTGTGACCCATTTCTAATATGATTTATATTTCTTAGCATTTTGAGCAGTTTTTGATGTTAAAGAATAGAAACAACAACAAATGCAATAACATGTTAAAGCAAGCAGAATTGTTTGTAGTAAAATTCAGTGTGTGCTATGTTTTTTTAAACAGAGTTAATATTCAAAAAGGTAAATCATTGAAAAAAATGCAAATACATGAAGCTCTGTTCTTCTCAATGTTATGATGGTATGAGGAAAACAGAAAGGGGCTTCTATACAAAGTGCTTAACAGCACACATTTTTAAAGTGATTTATTTTGTCACATTTCATTGTGCTCAATGAAAGGCACTCTCAACCCTGGAACACGCGTGTTGGGGATATGGGTGAGCTGAATGAGTTCACCTCACGCCGAGGTGAGTCAGAGGACGGTGCTCCATGAGTCACCTTCATGTTCGTATTTTTCAGAGGCCTGGAACCCATCTGGCTCACCTCCATTATACACTATTTGTGGTCAAGAGGGAGTAGCGGGGTCAGGGAGTGATGTGAGGCAGTGGGATTATTTACCGTCCCTGCTAGGGGTAGTTAGAAATAAGAAAAAGTGTGATAATGGGCTTCGCTGACAACATGCGCTTGTATGCAGCGGCGTTGACCGGCGCGAAGATCACACAGACAATTTGAAAAGCGCAAAAAAGACTTTACAGTTTTGAAGTGCAGCAAAATACAAAAGCGTGAGTCCACATAACATCAAGGACTGACAAGAGTCACAGTGTTTCATAAATAAGTTTCGCTCTTCAAGTTTTCGTTTTGTGTGAAAAAATGAAGAGGATCAGTGAAACGAAGCAAAGCACTTCTGGAAATACGCTACTGGACTTTCATTGGGGTTTGCAGAGAGAGGGATTATTTGTCAATCCTGTATCCAGATCATCCACTATTTACTATTGTTCTCAGCTCGCTTAAAGAGTTTGTGATGCAAACTCAGAAGGTGAAGTCAGCCCACAGGATCACAGATCCTCATCAAACAGTGGAAGTGATTCATCCTTTATTTCACATCAGATCAATCTGGAGCGTTTGATGCTCAAAAGCTCATTCTTAATCTGATCTCAGCACATGGTTTCCTGTACAGTATCAGATGTTTGGCAAAATTTACATTAGTGATGGCACAAAAGAAAAGACTGCACTGGCCTATGGACAGAGTCTGTTTGTATAGATAATTTATGCTGCAGTTATGTAATAGTTGATGCACGCTAACAAGATAAATAAGGTTCCTTGTCCTGCCCAGTGGCCATCGACTGAAACAAATTGGCCCATTTGTCATCGTATTTATACTCCAGGAACACAAGCTTTTTTTTTTTTTTAATTTATTGGTTGTCCAATAAAACGTTAATTTATTTTAAGACTTTATAAACTTCTTTAATTGAGCTACATACCTGAAAAACATAATTCATTTTACTGTTCAAACAAACAGAATAATAATTTTAAAAAAGTCCTACAAAAACATATTAGAGGTTTAATTGAACTACTACATTAGCTCATCAGTTAATATTTTGCACCAGGTCACATCTGAACTACATTTGAATACTCAATTTGGAAACAATCGACTACCAGTCTTAAAATTAAGCCAAATGTGATTTGCAGCAGACTAAAAACTATAATTAGCTTTGAAAGCAACAAATCTGTACAAACCCTTGTGTACAGTAGATTATTTGTAGCAGACCGTCAGAGTCGGATTCAGGGACATTGTTGGTCTTTTGTGGGCTCGTTCCAGCATCCAGCTGTCTTATTCATGCTGAAGAGATAATTCTAATGAGGATTTTTACAAAGCTGAAAAGGGAAGGAGTGTTATGTGGTTTGCATTATCTGTTGTATTCACTATTGAAAAAGGAAATTGTCTGGGCACACAGAAAGCAATAATGCAAATAAAGATATGGTCAACATAGATGGTCTTTCTGAAGCTGAATGAGGTGAGTGCAGCAGTGAGACACACCGGATCAGCTCAACTGCCTGTCTTAGCGTCGGTGTTTAAAAAAAAGAAAGAGAGCGAGAATAGGCCACAGGTGTGTGTTCTTTAATCCTATCATTAAAAACAGATCTGGCTCAGGAAGGTGTCACCCAAACTCGCACAGTTCCCTCTGATGTGCATTCGATATAATGACATAATGCCTCTGTGGTTTAAAAAAAAATCCTGCTTCAGAGTAAGATTGGTTTTAGGGCCTGTTTGTGTAAAATGCCTCTTTTGCCCCAAGGCCTGTTTGCTCATTGTCACTCCCTGTTTCACACTTAGTCATAGCGTGTGGGTGCGCGTGTCGGTGTGTGTGTGTGTGTGTGTGTGTGTGTGTGTGCGTGTGCGTGTGTGTGTGTGTGTGTGTGTGTGTGTGTGCGTGTGTGTGTGTGTGTTGCAGGGCAGGATGTGTGGAAGTGAAATGTAAATATCACAGAAAGTTATTTCACGCCGCTCATTTAAACTGACAGAACTTGTGTAAACCGCCATGTAGCCAGAACTGCTCCTGTGTGCAGATGGGCACTTTTTAATGCAAACTGAATTCCCTCAGAGTTTTTAAAGTGAGTGGCTCCAAGGCATTTTCATAGTTTGATAGCCAATTCCAACAATATTATTTACAGAACTGAATCTGCCTGAATGAATGGCAATAACATTTCTAAGTCATGTTTAATAATGAGAATGGCATGATGGCATTTGACAAGCTGTAATGCTTTCCAGATTGTTTTTAACTGGTTACAGTAAAGTTTGTAAGTCTTGTAAAACACATTGTATTACCCTGTTGCTGAAATGTGCCATGCTAACAAACTTACCTTGACTTAAAGTGAATGTCTGATTATTTTTTTCTTTACAACACCTGTTGTCCAGGCAGGGTCACTGGGGGGAATGATGCTTATCTCCAGAGGTCAATGGGCAAGAGGCAGGGCACACCCTGGAGAGGTCTCCAAACCATTATGAAGCAACACAAAGACTAAAAAACAATGCATCCATTCATTGACCCATAAGTAACATGTAGAATAGCCAATCTACTCTATTTATGTTTTTGAATTGTGGAAGGAAACCAGACTACCTGTTGTTGTGTCCTTGGGCAAGACACTTAATTCCTTTTTCCTGCTGGTGTTGCTCAGAAGAACCGGCGGCATGATATGGCAGCTTTGCTTCTGTTAGCAACTGTGGCTACACTCCAACAGCTCAAGTACTTAATATGACCCGAAAACAAAGTCATGTCACATCTTTGAAGTATCTGTCAACCAAGATGACAACAAAAGGGTCCAGAGACAGACGGGAAAGTTAAGACAATGTCTCAAAAGACATTGCTGTCCCCTGGTATGAATAGTTCATGTGTTTTGAGATCAAGGGTATGGATTTCAGTGTACTGGTGTATCAGGTAAAAAGCATGTTGCTATCTTGTTATATTTATTTGTTTCGAGATTTAATGAACACCTGAGCATGAAATCTATGCGCTGTACATTAGCCAACAAATAGTCAGGTGTTTATTACCTTAATTAATCAGAAAGGAGAAAAAGCCCTTACTTTCCCACAGACAAATTTGGTAACAAGGGGCAGCAGCACTACCGGAGTCCAAGACTTCCTTTTCACAGGCTTGAATTCGTCTCAAGGACAGAATAACTTTCACTTTGCTTGTGTAGGGACCGGATCGTTCCTGCGTGACCTTTGGATCAGCCCCACACGGTTCTCTTAGGTACAGAGGCGAAAGTATTCGGTTTGTGCTGAATTTAAATTATTCAGGGCCTTTTCTTTCAAAATGTGATTCATAAATATTTCAAACACATTCTCACAGATACTACCTTGGACCTCTACGCCACTTCAACGGATGTGTCCACCAAGAGATCTACAAAGTGTTCAGAGCCCATTAGGCCGCTTAAGACAAAGTCTATTAACACCTTGCAGACAGACAAAATGATGGGGTTTTTTTATGCATGAAAGTCTATCAAGGTTTTAGGTTCTCTTCCCTCTCCTGAGTCTTCACACAGCTCAGTGGTTCTTTAACAGCGGACACTGTGGTTCAATGAAGAGATCCTCTAAATTCTTCCTAAGTTGTGCCACCCTAAAAGTTTCACTGGCCTGGTTTAGTCATCCATATGAACATTTTCCGGGGATCCCCACGGTTCTTCACGTAAAGCAAAAAACTAGAAAGGTGCTGCCTTGTTTTAACTCTGCAAAACAAATGTTCAATAGAAATGGACTTCAGCACACATAGGCAACTGGTGATGTCGTGATTCTTGGGAAGCCCAAACACCAAAGTCTGCCTTTAGAATAATAGCTTTACAGATTTCCTATTACAATAGTTTCCCAAGTGATTTTCCTAAGATGAAATCATACCTTCCATTCAACCGAACGATCTTCTCAAATGTAAAGGCTATGGACGACTGATGACCTTCTGAAAATATCTGAAAGTTTTCTGCGCTTAAAAAGATTGGAGAAAATGCCTCGGTCTCCTGGATCTCTCAACCTCACTGTTTTATTTAAAACCAACATTAACTTAAAAGTGTGATGCAATGTATTTGCAATGGTAAAATTAGAGTGCAACCTCCAAACTTCTTTAATATTTAAAGAATATCCAGCGTCTGGCTTGTGCATAAACATTTTTTTCTACTTGTGTCAGTTACTAAAGGCTCTTTAGATTGAAAATATAGTTTTTATTAAAAATTTGAAAAGAAAAAGAAACTTCAAAACAATGTTTTCTGCGCTCTTGATGATGTTTGAATCTGAATATACTCTGCACTGACCTTTAGTGGTATGTAGCTTCAGGGGACAAGAAAGACAAAGGCTGGAAAGTGGTGTGCGAATGGAGAATGATGTGTTTTTCAGAAAGAGGAGAAGGGAAAGGCAGAAAGCAACATAAAGCATCTGTGTTGTTGCCTGTTGGCCTTTGACCTGGGGTCACAATGATATGATTGCGTCTTCTTAGGAACTATGCTGAGAAGAGATAACATATCTCCGGATTGGTTTCAAATATTTTGAAAAGTCTTTCTGGTATGCACCATGTTTTCTGGACTACAAGTTGCTGTAAAGAACAAATTGTGTCAATCAAAACATTACGTCACGAAAAGGGAAAAAACCACATATATATAAGTTGCACGTATTCAGAAGTGCATTTCACAAAGTCCAAGAACAGACATTTAATCTGGAAATTTGGATTCCATGAAAAGTTCCCGTGGCAGAAATAAGTAATTATGTGGCTCTGAATGTTTTTGTGTTAACTTCTAAGAAAAAAAAAAAAAAAAAAACACATTTTATTGTAGATTTCCAAACCACTGTGCATTTAAAAATAAAGACTTCTTTTGGATTTAATATATTTACCATCACTGCCATAAATACACGTCGTGGTTTAACATGAGTTGTTTTCTTTGCAGTATCGTTGTCTGTCAACATTTTGTTCCTATTGAACAAAAGATGGCTTCATGAAGGATGATGGAGGTAGTCTGTTGAATTATTTAAAGTGACTATTTTTTTTTTATGTAAACAGTGAAGTGGATACTGTCTTTCTGCAGTTCTTCTGTTTCATTTAGGTTTGTTGTAAGTCTGAAGTCTGTTCTGCCAATCCTTGACAATGAAACGATTAATGCAGCAGGAGACCCTCTTAAGTTCCCATCAGTCCCAACCTGATTGACCTCCAACTCATCCAGAATGGTTCATCAAGAGATCTGACCAACAGACAATTAAAATGAACCACAAACTTTCTGCATCTCTGAGCTGAACTAAGTACACTTTAAAATCCCCTTATGAGTGAGTAAGTGATAAAGGCATCAAGAGACCAAGCTTTAGCTATGCCTGCAACCTGTAAATAAGCTATGAAAAACTAGAAACCTCATAGAAACATAAAATTGTTTTGACAATCACATCAGCTCCTAAAAGTTTTAAAGTCTGGGACTGTTTTTTTTTTTTCCTAGTGTTGTCAACCTGGTATTCGAGAAACAATCAAGTGCTAGACTAATGCACACATCACTGCCTGCTTTCTGGAACAGTGATTGGAAGAGGGAGAAGAGGAGCCTTAAGATCACATTACTTACTGGAATAAACAACACAACTGTTGGAGAAAACATGTGGATGTTATTCCCTCAGGTAATTCCACGCTCACTGATGCGTGGCCAAACACAACGCTCTGAGGAGCACGGCAACTTATCTCTCTTTCTTTCTTTGTCGGCTCAGTGGATTTCATTTCTCCTTTTCATACACGCTGTGGACCTGAAGCTCTTTTAATATTATTTACCATATTAACACACATATCAGACAGTTGAACTATTTGGGAAGCATCTTTTTAGTGTTCTCAGATCTTTTAGAGATGGATTATAATACAGATTATGATATGAAAGCAACAGCTTGCATATTTACTTTTGGTTCATAATGCATTTATAATGCATTGTTTCACAGACAGAAGTGTCTGTGAAACAAACAAAACTCTAACAACTTTGCCTAAGATTTAAAAAGATTTTAAAAAAAGTTAGATATAAAACATTTTTTCTACAGAGTTTTAGCAGTTTGTAGCCAGGTCTGGTACTGAAGCTGTGGCCCAAAAGCATTAAGTCAATTTTATCAGACCTTTTAAAATTACACCACAAGATTCCTCCCCTGACTGACACCTTTATATAAATTCTGTATTTCTTTGTAACCTCTCTGCAAGCAATGGCTCCAGTTAAAAGATACAAATTACAAACAAAAAAAAATTCTCAGAGGAAAGCTGAGACTTTTCCCCCCCAAATTAACCAGCTTCACTGTTATTTTTGTTTGTTTTTTACAGTTTCTCACTAATATAGATTTGCTCATTTTACAGGTGAACTGTAGGCATAGTTAAAACTAGTAAAAGAAAATTTTGGAAACGACCAATGGTGGTTTCATTTCTTTCACATCACAAAAAACCCGGAGAGGGCCGTCTACACTTTTCGAGGCTTATGCCTTTAAATGCGAACCAGGTTGTTGGTATGCCTGATTTCTTAAATGATCTCTCTCAAGTGGCTCTGAGTTGGTCGGTTTACTCAAGGTGTCGAGTCTCCTGGGAACTGCCGGATAGGATGTCAGCTGCTGCTTCCTCCTTTAGCCGGTAACAGGAACTGGCTGTGTTCCAGTGCACGCCTGTTTGTGTGCGAGCGCTCACTGTCAGATGGAGGACTGGGCAACGAGCCCAGGTGCAGCTGAGCCCAGGTGTTCCCCTGTGAGAAACACAAACAGCACGTGCAAACACGAAGGGACACAAACAGAGAGGGACTGGTATCAGAGCTCGCACCTGTTGATCACCTGTTCTACCTGTACACGAACCACCGATTATAGCTGTAGCAGTTGTGAGCATGCGGCTGAAAACAACAGAACAAAAAAAAAAAAAAAAAAACCCTGACGTGCGCATATGCTTTAGATTAAAGTTGTGCCTGGCTAAAATGAAAAGAATGCCGTGTTTTAATATGAAGATCTTACGTATTAGTCTTTGCTTTATGTAACCTTTCTGCCCGTCTGCCTCTGCCCTCCCTGACATTTTCTGATCTCCTGCCGAGTACTTCGGCCTCTGTCATTAGGCCACGCATCATGGATTAAAAGCCTGATCGCAGGGTGCGGTTTGCAGCAGAAACATCTAAGTCTGATATTACTACACACCTCACAAGGCACTGGGGAGTTTCTAATCCACTGCACAGCACAATCCTGCTAATGCATTCACATCAGACCCATAGAAAACCGATTCAGGCAGCGAATGGTTCTGCAGACATTAGGGTCTGCAGAACACCTACAGTGGATCTCAAAAGTGAACACGTCCCCGTCAGATTTTTGGGCGGATACAAAATAAAGATAGCAAGAAAAAAAAAATCAAAAGTGGCAATTTATGTCCTCTGCAATTCAACTAAAAATGAACTGTAAATTTTTAGAAATCCTATCGCAGTGCATGGCCACAAACCTGAATTTCACACATTAGTTAAAAGACGTCATTATGGTGTTGTTCCTATCCCCAGAAAGTAATTCTCACATGCCAAGCCGGAACAGCTCAGCACCGCGTCAGTCTGGTCACAATGAAAACAAACTGAGTCACAAAATGACCTGCTTGACAACGGAGTCTGTGTTTGGAAAGTAGACTGTTTAGATGACGGATCGACTTAGACCTCCTGTTCACCTTCGGTACGGTCGCATTATGACGGTGTTGTGCAGCCATCGTGCGTGAGCTTCCACTTCAGAGGTGATGCTTTGACTTCTAGAAAAAAGGGCTTGTGTGTTTGCACAACCATCGTGTTCCCCACCTTTCATCATCTCTTGCCAGCAGGGACAGGCTCTTACACAAACTGATGAAATAATGTGAATGTGAAAAAAGGCAGAGAAAATCCTTAAAGTGAAAGAAGGTTATAAAGATATGAAACATAAAATGCGTTTCATTTAATTCAGTGACAAAATATGAATGCATATTCATAATCAAGACTGTCCGATATTCAGGCAATATGCAATTTCAATATTAGCGTTTAGTTTGTTTTTTTACTCCTTTTCTTTCTTTTCTTCTCCTCGTGTGAGATTTAGCAACCTCGTTAATGATGTGTCTCATTAAAACCAGACTGTTTTAGGCAATGAATTGATAACACAGAATGTTTTTCCTTTGTAAATCTGTATCTTTTTTTTTCACTTTAAATTTATCACCAAAAAAATTTACTAGCAAAAATTGGCCTGCAAATGTGGTGACCATCTGATGACCCAATCCAAAACAATCACCACTAGAAGTCGAGCGGCTTTCAGGCACATAATAATGTGACATTATGTGTTGGCCTGCACTAGAGGTGCCTGTAGGGTTTTTTGAAGGTTCACCCACTAATCTGAAAGAGTTCACTGATACTTCCTTTTTTAAGGACGCGTGTGCAGACAAAGATCTTTCGCACCTATAGCAACAGTAAAACTTGTTTCAGTTCGCATGGCTAAAGAACAAGCGAGAGGCTTACACAGCAGGGAGCGGACTGTACATGAGGAGGCAAGAAAACAAACTGAGATCAGGAGATCAGGGCAGCTGATAGAAGCTACGACGAGAAGCCAAAAAAGAAAAGAGCATCAGAGTTTGTGTTGCATCAGAAGGAGTCCGGTGAGTTAGTTTGCGCATGTGATCAGGATGCTTCCTGAGAGTTTTCTGGCACATCCCCAGACCCTCGTTATGCTGGAGGCGAGATAGATCCTTTCTGCACTGGGAACACCAAGAGATCTCCAACAACAAGCTGGCGAGAGACAACGGATGGGTGGGTGATGTGCAACTAAGACAATATAGTGACAGCAGTTTTCAGAAGTTGACTGCAGTATGCTTTCTTCATATTCATTTGACACTGCTGCGATGAATATTGGAACTCGTATCCATCTCTTCACGTGAACCTTATTTCTGTTCGTCATGAAATCCCTCATTTGGCATGCACATACAAATGTCAAATACATATTACGTTTGTTATTCCGATGCAGAAACAGAAACATGTCGCTCGAATCTGAGTGAACCAATGGCAAGTAGAAAATAATGAATGACGGTGGGGGAGAAAGAGGGAGAAGACATTAGTGTGAGCCCAGCAGTAGTACTGTGTGACACGCATCATCAGCCCTGTCTTCACCATATCTCCCTAATGGGACCGCAACAGTGTATGTCTGCATGTGTGTGTGCATGTGTGAGTGAGAGAGAGAGAGGGCGAGAGAGCGAGAGAGAGAGAGGGAGAGAGAGGGAGAGAGAGGGAGAGGGAGCCGCTTTGTCAGAGAAGCTCAGAGAAACTGCGTGCACATGCATGCATGCGTGCGTGTGTGTGTGTATGTGTGTTTGATAGAGATAGGGACTAAATGAGCTTCTGGAGGAACTGACCCTCCTCACTTCCCACTAGTCTGTCAGAGAGACTGACTGCTTCACTGGAGCATAGCCACAGCCACGGTTCTGAGAGCTGAAAATGCCACACACACTCACACGCACACACGCCCGCATGCAGGTGGACGCTAGAGAGAGGCTTTTCAGGATTGATGTGTTGCCTTACAAAAATGGAACCAAACCAGAGGAGCACACCATTTAAAAGCTGAAGTGAAAATAAATTGAGGTCAATCCGCATTTACATCCAGTAGAGGATGCGACCAAACGCATTCGTTTAAGGCGACGGCAAATAATCACCAAACCAAACCTAGCGTGCTCATCGTTTATAATTATGATTCATGTCAAGATAAGCAGCCGTGCGCATATTAGAATGCCTCACATTGTTTTAAATGTGGTGAAGTGTGGAGCACGACTTGCTATTCTCGTGTGCAAGCTGGTGTTACCGCAGGTTTCAGGCAAAGCGTAATTACTCTTGGTGACGTACCTTACATGACTAATGAGCAAAGTTTGGGTGCTGGGTTTCTGGCTCATTTGTCACAGGATGGTGGGTAAGGCTTCAGCTCCAGCAAAATGTTGCTGACATATAAAGGCTAAATACTCATACAGAGATACTGATTAATACCCCAAGCAAATGCAAGACAAGGAGAACTCATGGATGGTAGAAAATGTCATGACATCGAATTATGTCTTTCCCATGTCTGTCCTTGAGAATTAATATGCTGCACTAAGCACCATGTCCTTTAAGATGCTGCAGCTTATCCCAGGGGACTCTAACAGATCTTCCTGACATGCAAACAGTAATCTTCAAAATACATCAAGTAACTGCGGTTTTAATCAAATAGTAAACAAATATAATCATGAATGTTATTAAACTTGGGAATTTAGAAATGCATTCAAATCAATTCCTCAGTGGAATAATGCTGGAACCTTTAACTTCAAGCATTTTTTAAAAAACTAAAACTGGTGCAATCAAATCATTTCATTTTTATTCATTTCAAAGTGTACCTGACTTTTGTAGCTTTAGCAATGGTATAAATTCTGGTTGAGTTCAGACTCAACCAGAATTATACGCATAACACAGTTGTATTATGCATACAATTGTGTACACATAATTGTATGTATACACAGTTATACCAGAACCTTGCTGATATAATTAAGAATATATTGCGCCTGAGAATAATGGTATGCAACCTTTAAACTAATATTAGCTTAATAGTCTAATATTAGTCATAGTTGGCCTTAGTGGATTAGAAAAATCAATAATAAATTCAAACTTCTGTGTCCTATTCTTGTTTTTTGAAGAATTAAAATTGTTGCTGCATAATTTTTCCACAGATTGATGGAAGTTAAAAAATGAAAAACAAATATCTCAATTCACCTCTTTCTTTATTTTCGCATGAACTTTATAGGCTTGTCATTATGACACCAACATGTAAGAACAACGAACCTGTGAAACAAATAAAATGTTATGGGAAATAAAGTGCGTCATCTAAAGTTCAGACTGCGTGATGAACTTTCATTGAGTTTAAATACAGCTTTGCTTTAATTACTGCAGTTCAAGTGATACTTTTACCACAAACACCAGTCTGATCCGTTTGCTGATGCTCTGCAAGGTTTAAGCTGGAAAAGTTTAGGACCAAAAGTTTACGTTTCAGGAGAAAAACGAGGTTTAGTTCACACAAAATCAACAATTTTATGAAACTGATTATAAGGCAGTATTTTATTTTATTTAACAGCAGATCAATTTACATTCTGGAGTAGAAAATTTGAGACAATCCAAAGTATTCACAACCCCTTTAAAAAAAACAGTAATGTTCATGCACTCTTCTAACAGGCTTAACAATAGTAGAAACCATTACACAAATATTAAACATATCATCTGAGCCAATACAAAAAGCACAGAGTCTTTCCATTATTCTGATGTCAGAGCTCTTGTAGCTGTAATGGTGAGCTTTTAGATAACAGGTGTCATGTTTGAAGGTCTATTAGGCCCGGCTCTCCATTGTTACACATGTGAGTGAGTCGCAGTGTAAGAGGAGGAGGGTCCCGATGTACCAAAGCGTGATAAAAGCCCCCGGTTGAGGGTACGAGTGTGTTCTAATCATAATGGTTTCTTTGACATGTAGTCTATTTACAAGAGGTCGCAAGGTTGTGGGAGAAAACATAAGCTGAGAGCTGGAAAATCTGTCTCACATTTCACGAGGCATTTCAGCAGCAGAACACAATCAGACTCAGACTTTAAGACCTTCATTCAATTGGGAAGAAAAAAAAAAAAAGGCTAGGAATGAGAAACTGCTTATGTATTTGGTATTGCCTTTTATGTATTTTGCAAAAAAAAATAATAATAAGAAGCAAGCGAAAAGTTTCACAGAAAAAAGTTAAAGAGAAGAAAATAATTTTTCCAAGAAAAACTGTCTACTTTCTTGCTAACAAAACAGAGTAGGAGAACTCGGGCTTAAACAGTGGATACAAGGTCACTCCTTACAGCTCGGCGTCCAGCTGAACAAAGAGAGAAGTGGTAGAAAAAAAGTTCTGAACAACCTTCATATCTCTTAATACAAATAAAAAGGGGAAAAACAAGCCTGTGTTCTCTGCTCCACTCTACAAGCCTTTAATTTCTATTTAAATAAAAGAACCGGATTGCATTTGCAGCAGTTCTCCTGAACGGGCCTGTCTGTGTGCAGCAGGTGCACTGTGGCGTTCTGCATTCTGCACACATGTTCAATCAGGACCAGGGCTTTGTGGATTCTAATCTCACACTTTGTGATCTCAAGATATCCACGTGGAAAGCTTTGTGCACTGGAATGTGAGGAAGGGGTTTGTCTGTAGCTGCAGCAGATTTACATTTTTCTATTAGCGGTGGAAAACAACGGGACGTGTCTGCGCGGGGTATGACTGGCACGGCTCAGAGGTGTAAAAAGAACCTCACTGTCTTTGCTGTATTAAGATTTATCAGGGGAATTATTGCAGAAGTGATGCACCGATCAATCGTCATAGCTACTAGAAGTCTTCTCATTAGGTCTGTCGATTGTTCAAATACTGAAAATTTTAATTTTTTTTTGCAATTTATTCATTGAATGCATGATAATTAAAATAATTTTTTGAAATGTACATTTCTTGTACAAATCTGCTTTGTAAAAACTTGACATTCACTTGGTGAAACAAAAAAGTTTTGAGTTTTAGTCCTTCGAAAAACAGAAATTGGTCAAAAACCCGAATCACACACAGAGAAAAATGATTGGCCCAGAAAAAACTAATCAATACATTTGTGTTCCAGAGTATAAGTACTGAAATTTCATTCAAAAATACTTTTGAATTGAGAGGATAAAAAAAAAAAAACTGTTAAAGGCTAAACAGCAACTATGTAATTATTATAAAATTAACCAAACCCAATAAACTGCAACGTTTGATGTGTTTATCCCCCACACTGTGAAAGTCTCCTAAATGCATATAAAGCATAGAATATCACTGTTTGTTATATTCAAACAGCCAAAGCTGAAGGAAATTATATTTGGATCTGAATGAGTGGCAACTAAAGAATTAGCAAAGGCATCGTCTACTTCACATATTTGACTTTGCCCATAAAAGGAAGAATCAAAGGCTTTGGTTTACTGTCCAGAACTCGTTAATCCATGTCCAGATCCAGGTTGATCTCTGTGCTCAGGTTCAGGTAGAAGAAGGCGTAAACGCAGAAGACAAAGACCAAAATCGCTGCAATAACCAGGAATGCATCCTAAAGAGAAAAAGAAAAGGTTTACATATTACTTATTTATGCAATTTCTACATTATTTTTTTTTTTCCATCTAATCTCACAGCACCCCAGAAACAGCTTGTTTCACGTTGCCTTAGAAGAATAAAAATCCAATGTTTGAGTTGTTTCAAAAGCAATTATATTACAGAACAAAGCCTGCAAAATAAAAACCAATAAAAAAGTCAAAATGAAAGTGACATTTCAAAGAAGCAAAAGCAATACTAAATTGATTTGTCTCTTGATTCTCAGATGTCTTTTGAGGAGAAACAGCATGATTTCAGAAGAAGAACAACACTTGGGAGAATGCAGTCCGGAAGAACACGAGAGGTCCATCCACTATTTTTATTTGCAAAATTAGACAAACAGTACAAAGGACTCATGGTGTTTGGATTATATAATTCACTTACAGGAACACACACTCATGCAGAATCTAACCGCCTTTTGGCTCGGCTCTAAAGGGATTCTTTCATAATAATCACTTCTTTATTCTTTCCACCGCAGAGGAAAAACAGAAGCTATTGGGCTGACAGAACGCCAAAACGAAAGCAGATGTGTTTTCTTGTGTATACCTGCGTTTGCATGGAAATGGCTTTTGCTTTCTTTTAAGTAAAACAAGCCTCCACAGTGGGAGTTCTGTTTCTGATGGCTCCATCTGCGCATTAATGACACAAACACACCCCGCCGATTCATAGCAGGAAATCTTCGCGGTGCAACAGAAGCGAGTAGGTGACGGAGATTCATAATTAGCAAAACACCCTTCATGAAAGAATTGCAAAGAAAAATGTGTACAATAATATTTAAAAAGTTGTAGGAGACCTGTTTGAACAATTTCTTCTTTTGAAAATAAAATAAAAAACAAGTAAATCTAACTAAAGCTGAAGCATGTGCAAATATTTCAGTCTTCAAGATGGGGAAGACAAGAGAACATACTGTAACAGTTACGGGCTAAGCAGCTAACTGCGGCTACAAAAGCAGCGTCAGAAGAGAGGCCCTTTAAGGAGTCTGGGGTGTGAATGAAAAGATAAGACAGGAACAGTACTTTTGGTTTTGGTGAATATATATATATATTTAGTGATTTGTATAAAAACAGACAATTACAACAGTACAGGGAGACAAGATCATTGACTCAAAATAAATTAGTGTCCAAAATCATGAAGTCCATAGTCCTTTTGTTCTTAGCTCACCATCTTCAGATCTGGGTTAGGATCTGATCCATCAGAAAAATAAAAACCCGACCTAAAAGGTCAGAAAACCCAGTAAGTGCTTTTATCAAAACAATTATGTACAAACATAGTACGAAAAAAATAATCAAATTCAAGCACATTGAATGCAATTGCATAATGTCTAATTATACATAAACATTTCAATAATCAGGTTAACTTAACCATAATTCAAATAAAGTCAAACAGAAAATATCCAGAAAATTAAAATAAATCAAATACTCGAGCAGAGGGAGAAAAAGGGAAAAAAATAAATATATTGCGCAATATCAACCTTAAGTGTAGCTACATTCTAATCAATTTCATTTTAACTTCACTGCCTTAAAATCTATGCAAACGTGTCAAGATACACAAAATTCGGCAACGAGTTACCTTCTCAGAGAGCGAGCGGGGCCCGTACTCAGCCACAATCAGCGCCAATAATTCTAAAAACAACGCTCCAATGAGCAATCCAGCAAAACGTTTCAAATACAAAAGCAATAGTGCCATCAAATAAACTCACCAGGCAATCAAATCAGCGCATTCAAAGATTTGGGCGCGTCTGCGCCGAAGACGCCAACAGCAGGAAGCCACAACCACAATGAAACAGCTGAGCCTGTTTAAACTGCGCGCTGGAGGCGGGCTTTAAATAAGCTGGCAGAGTTTGGGACAACACAGGAAGTGGGCCCGCAAAAATAAAAGTCTTCCACTAATTGCGGGTTACAATACCGTTCAGTTAGATGTATGTTTGTTGATCTTCATAACGACAAATCTACTGATCTGGACTTGCCTAATCAGGTGATAATTGACAAAGCAACAATTAAGGAATTTAAAGGAGGTGAAGTTGTGACAAACAAAGCCAGATAACGACCCAAGTTTATGGCATCACTACAGACAGTTGGGGAATGGAAAATTAGTTTAAAAAAAGGGATGGGGGGGAGGGGGGAGTCTCCAAAGCTCACTGAAAATAAAAAGAAAAACTGCAGCAAATAATGGCATCTCAGTCTCCATCACAATTATTAAATTTTATCTGTATGCTGAACTGGTTGATTCAAAGAAATGTCAGGCCACATGACACAATGTGGCTCAGGAAACATGTATTATATAGTTACTGAAATTAAATGCATCAGCAAAATATTTAACTTTCACCAAGGCAGATTTTACACGCCACATGCTTTTTTTTTTTTTTTTTATTCAATCTGCACTTTCTGGAAAGTTCATAAAAATCTGAATTGAGTCCAGATGTTTGCTTTCAAAGCACTCTGTTGTGTGTTTACTCCGTTGCTGCAGCTCTCTGCCAGTGATCCACCCACAATTCAACACAGAGCAGCTCCAGAAGGCAAACTCTAGATTTTCTTTTTCTGAGGAAGAACCGCTGAAGATTTCAAAACGTTACTGTTCCACTCGAACAGGAATATTGTAAAAGTTGCCATTTATAGACAAAAAATGCAAAAAGATTTTTGATACATTATATTGTCAGGTGGAAAAGGTTATTTGCCAGTATTCCACCTGCTGGTCACAAGTAATAGAGGATGAAGAAAACAGTGGTGGATCCATATAGAATACATCTGAATGTACCGGCAAAATTAAGCTTTGCAAAATAAATGATGCAGTCGTTGCATATGTTTCAAAATAATACACTGGAAAAATCTAATTTCACAAGTCATGAAATTCAGTGTCCACGGCGCTGAACTCCACCTCTGATCTTCACAGTAAAACTTTTTTTTTTTTTTCGACAAAAATGGCCTAATTTTTTTCTAAAGATTTTCTATTGGTTAATTGTCAAACAAATTGAGGCTTTCTAACAAAGTGGTATTCAAGTTGAAAATGGGAATTTGAAGCGCTTGTTCATTATGTGCAGCTCAGACGATTACAATCTTCATCAGCTGGAGTTTCATTAGGGGCACTCAGAGTATTGAACAATGCCAGTAATTCTTTATCAAGAGAACTCATTAGCTGCAAACTTTCTAATCAGCACCAGAGAGCTTGGAGGGCTGTGAAAGAGTGCAGAGTGCAGCCTGATTAAAGGTTATTCAAAAAGAAATATTTAGTTTTCAGAAAGGGAATGTGACCCTGGGAAAGTCAAAGTTATAACATGATTAAAACCGCCGCATTTCTTTTTAGATTCAGTTTTTATCTTTATTTTGACGCACTTGGTCAGTTTGTAGGCATGGGCGGGTTACTGGCATGAAGTATGCCAAGGTTTTCAAATATGGCTGTTTCTTAGCGTCTTCCATCTGATTCAAGTGAGATGTGAGAGAACATCCAGCAGTGACCAGAGTATTTGATGGACACGTGAAACATAGATTAAATCTGCCCTCTTTCTCCTCCCCAATTCCTTGCTGTGAACTGCTGGTCAGCTGGCTGACAACTTTTTGAGCCGTCTGCAATTATTTTCAAGGTATTAAGTCACGGTATTAAAGGAGACCCATTAGGGCAAAGTTTAGCATTTTTTTGAAGTTTGCTTCACAGCGAGTCTGTTAAACACCTGACTGATGGATAGTTAATACACATTTGTTATTTAAATGAAGCTATTTGAAGGTTATATTAATACAAATTTAAAATATTTAGAGTCATAGTCTACTTGAAAGCTGCAATAAAATACCTGTAAAAGAGTTATATATATACATATATATGTATATAGTGAAGTGAATCATGTTTTCCACGTTTTCTTTTGTTTAAATGTTTGAGTAAATACAGTAAAAATCTGTTTTTTGTTGTTTTTTTACTCAAGGTTATAATCTTGTTAGACTCTCTGTCAGTTCTCAGGTTTCATAATCAAAAGTAAACAGAAATAAAAAAAATACAAACAAAAAATAAACAACAAAGTACCATACAAATTCGACCCGACGGCCAAATTGCAGAGAGAAATGACAAATGAAAAACAAGAGAACGAAAGAGAAAACAACAAAGAGATAAGACTGAGCACAAATGAGAGGTGGCAGGGGGCTAATAATAATAACTCCTCTCTGACTAAGACGATGGGGGTTGGGGTTTGACAATTAAAAAGCATCAGCTTCAACCCAGCTATCTGTGTACACGTTGCAGCGTCTTGTCATCAGCCGCATTGGTCTTCATTAGCCTTGGCCCGCATTTATCTCCAACCCAGCAGCCGCCAAACAGCTTAAAGTCCTCTCTTAATTGGAAAACTTTTAAATTTCATGCACTTTAGCTTCATATATTACCCGTCGGGCTCCTGCCGCTTGATTTGCTTTTCCATTTTGCCCGGGCCTCGGAGAAAAAGGAAAGGGTGATCAAATCGCGAAGCCTTGATTGTTTTCTGCTTTTCTCTTTTCTGTGCTGGCAGCTTTGAAAATATAATAAAGACGGAAGCTATTTGACAAAAAAAAAAAAAAAAAAAGAAAAACATCAGAAAGAAAGCAGTTCGCTCCAGATACACGCATTTTACCAAATCTGCCGAAACAAAAGGAGACACAATATTCCCTCCCCTGCTTCTTTATGAGAACAGCTGGTTACAGTAACTCGACTATGAAAACAAGCTGGAGGGGTTTCGCTGCAAACACTCAAGTCATACAAAGCACCTGCACTTGATTGAGATCATTGTTTTCGAGGAGAGCGGCCCACTGAGTCGAGGCCCGCAAACACTTGCATGTGCAGACCGCACACAAGTACACACACCCTCAGACACAAACTCGCAGCCTCTCTGCCCACATTTTGATGGAGGCCACTGGATGGGGGCCTGAGCACATCATCATCTTCATCACACGGCTCCCTCAGCTCCGGCGGCAGCTGCAACAAACTCGGCATGTTGGAAGCGCAAGTGCCGGTCGCCCTGGCGACGAGCCACAGCTCAGCAGACGTCCTCTCATCTGGTTTGATTTTCATTCCCCTCCTGGGTTTGTTTGTGTGAGCCTGTGTGGGAATGTGTACATCAATCTGGACGCACCTACGTTTGTTTGTGTCTGCAAATGGATAGAGACAGAAGCTGCGGGAGCATTCGTCCAGCAGATATGAAGCACGCATAAACTCCACGAGTTCAAGCAACACACGAACTATTTTAGAGTTTCTTTCCATGTGGCTTAAATGTCTCGTTTATATGCGAGCTCTGATTGGCTAAATTTGATTTAACTTCTTGAAGGAGGCATAAAAAAAAAATAAAATCTCTTTTCTAATCTAAGCAATTTAGGGAATATAAATAAAATATGGGCAAGACCAACAAGATATATTTTCATTTGCACTTTGAAAAAAAGTGAATCAAGTAATTAAAATAAACTACAACTGTGAAAACAGGGAGTGAGAAGGTGTTACACCAACATACTTTTCAACCTTTGAGTCAGAAATGTTGGGAGCCTTTTGGATCTTTAGAGAATATAGAACCATTTAGCTACAAATGCTAACACAACTAAGAATGCAAGTCACATAAACACCAAAGGAAATAAAACTTAGCACAATTTTAGAAAGCAAGAGAAGGTGAGGTGGTGAAGTGATTAAAGGTTCTCCGATACATCATCAAAAGTGCCGAAATCGTCTCTCACTGACGGAGACACATGATGAAACTAAATTGAGGCTTTTTGCAAGCATCTGCCTCCCCTTCCTGGCACCAAGCCCAGGTTTTGCACTTGTGTGACAGGTCAGTGGTCTGTGGCTGTGTTTTATGCAGAACTGCACTTGGCCTCACCACCAGGGGCATGTGTCTGAGTTTACACCTGAATGCTGGGCTGTGTGATGTAGACTTTTACCGAGACATACTGACCAATAGGAAAATTACCTAAAGAGCTTATTTAGACTGGTTATCTGTGGGGGGTTAGTCACGCTTTAGTTAAAACCTAACCAAATTCTTTCCCATTTTTGCAACAGTTTAGCAATATTGCAAAACGCATATGTGTTACATTTTACACAAAAATAAAAATAACAGCGGTTTGTCGCGCGATGCCACCCACAGTAGTAATTTTCTTCTTGGCCAGTTACCAGTTTTACATCCAATGCCAAATTGACACTCTGCACTTATTTTCCATCTTCACTACCTTTACAAAACAGGCAAAAATCAAATAAAGAACTGCAACTTAGTTTCCACACAACACAAATTCACAAATGACAGATGGAGTATACCCAGAGTCATCATCTGTACTCTCCATCCTCTGCCAATTCCATGAGCAATTTCCCCCACCCAACTTTCTAGACTCAGCAGCTAAATAAGACTGCGGGAAAAGCTGTGCAGAAGTGAACAGAAGGTTGTTTGTGCCAATTAGACGAGGCAGGAGGCTTGTTTCCTGTGCTGCAGGAGAATGTTGCTGGAGCTACTCTGAAGGCTCTGCTTCTTCTCCAGGCAATCTGAAGGAGAGACCGTAGAATGATCTTCTTGCCAGTTTCTTCCTCACTGCTGTCAGATCCCAACGCAGAGAAGAGGACTTGTATTTCAGCTACATGTTATTTTTGTAAAACCACGCGGAACGAATGTCTTCATTAATACTGCAGGTAGGTTTTGGTTACTTGAGCAGAAAGCATAATATATAGTTTCTGTTCGTCAGGCACTTTCTTAGTTTGTCTGCCCTGCCTCCATCCTTCGTTTTGCCAACTTATCCAGACTGTCCTGTTACTAGGACAGCCCTGAGACAGGCTGCCCTGGCAGCAGCCAGATTCTCCATGCCTGCATGTCTGCTGGGCCTTCTGAGATACCATCTGCATCCGTTCTGGGCGTCTCATATAACGAAAAAGAGAGGAACAGACACAGGTGCATCTCAAAATATTAACCATCAAAAAGTTACCATACATTATTTTGGTTCTTTTATTCAAAAGATATTTTACACAACAAATATTTAAAATGTTTATGTCTATATTTAATCCACAGACACACAAATTTTACTTCATTAATTAAAGAAAACAAAATTTAAAGTGATACCGCCGACAAAAAGGGAAAAGATTGCAAACATTAAAAGGACTCAAGAGTGTCCCAACACTGAAAGTATTCCTGCTTCAACAAGACACACATCAGGCCCATACAGCACTCTAAACCAATCAGAGACAGAATCACCGTTTCCCTAAAATGGTGGCTGCGCTCCAGTGTCGGTCATCCAAGCTAGGCTACTTGGATGATCAGAGTAGTTGCGGTGCAGGTGAGGAGAGAAAATATATAAAAAATAAGGCCTGAAAAAAAAAATCTTAACCAATAATGTGACATGATATCAACCTCCCAGTTTCTGTTAAGCTCTAGTTCAGAGTTAACAATGGGACATACAGTTAGTTCGTAGCCCTGATCAACCAAAATAATAATAATAAAAAATGACTTGAATAAACAAACAATAAAATCTAATTATAATAAATTCTGTGAACCTAGATCTACTGATGGAGGAGGTAAAATGACTTTATCAATGGCTACCAGAAATAGCTTCCAATGATATGCAGTCAAGACAGTGTGGTTGAATAAACCTGCTGCTAGCTCTTTGTCCAGCATGTCCTGAGATGATGAGCCATTTTTAAGAGTTGTGAGCAGTTTTGTCAAGATTCACTCCACAGCAACGATGAGCAATTGTTGCAATCCTTGTTTTTAGCCACTTTTTTGATCCAACGAAAACATCAAAAACCCAGGCTAAAAAGAAAAGCACTTTTTAGTTCAAATGGTCCAAAATCATTTTTTTTAATGAAAGTAAATTGTGCACTTAATTTTGGTGATTTGGTGACTATTCGCGTAAGCCGTTTGGCTATTGTAGCAGATGAAGCAGATGATGCATCCAAGCTACACCACATGGATGCAGTTTCAAGCAAATAAAGCCCTGGTCAAGTGCAGGTTGCATAAGCTGTACAGCACATGGACATAGCTTTCAGTAGGCCTGCATTTCTGCAATATCGTTTTGTAATCACATTTTTTGAAAAACTGAATATTCTGTTTTCATTAACTGTTAGTCATAAACATCACTTGGGGTATATCAAATAAATCTACTAATTAGCTTTTGAATGATTCACTGAAATAAATTAACTTTTTAAAATATTTACTGAGGTACACCTGCAGCCGAACCTGAAGTACAAACACTAATAGAAATTGACGCCCGTCAGCCAGAGATGTAGAGGCCAGTGAAAGCTCTCTGAATTCATCGTAAGGCTGTGTGAAAGCAGAAAAAAAGAAACACTTTTCCAACTTAACACCATGCTAAAAAGAACTTGATGGGAAAGCAAGCGTGACCAAATATCCATTACATTTAGGCGGAATTTCAATCAAACTCTCGGCCAAGAGGTCCAAGTCAGTTTAATATCCTCATCCCGGAGGTATTTTTAATCCGACCTCTGAAAATTCCCCTCGTCTTGGGCACGAAAAACATAAATTATTCATGACCGATATCAATATTTCAAGATATGGACTAATCTAATTGGATTAAAGATGTGGTTAATGAGGCCCTGCATGTCTAAGAGATGCATATTTTAAAACCTGACCATTTCACCCAGTGTGTAATGCTGGATGTGATTTGCTCATTCTTTAAGCTCTTTGTGGCCCGCTGAGGCTTAATGAGGAAAAGAAGGGGCTGGCTTGTTATGAGTGTAAACAGAACAACTTTTTAATTGGCTGAAGAAAAAAAAACAACTGGTGAAAGGAAGGCTGGGGTGTTGACGAATTGCTCATTTGCGTACACTCTGCGTACGCAGCGAAGGAGGACACACCAGACCTCTGCGTTTTGAGATATAAAACACACTCACCACAAATTGTTTGTTCACCCAGATATGCATTTACACCAGTGTCAGTGAACCTTCAAGTTGGTGGCACAAATATAATGTTATCGTTATTAGCACCACAATCTGGGGTGACTGGACTGGAAGGACAGTTTTTCTCACTTGGAAAATAGTGGAAAAAAAAACATATCCAATCTCACCATCAACCTGTGAGATTGATGGATTTGTGTGAGAGAAGTGGTAATGACTTTTGGACTGCTCAGACCTTAACTTTTCCATATTTCCTCCTCATTTGCGCCGCATCTACTCTGTGTATCTGACTAGCCTGGCCGACTTGACTGCAGCACACGACATAAACGTGAACAGCTGGACCCAATTGGTCGCACTCTGGAGCCCTGAACTGAGGTTACTGTGTGCTGCTTAGCAAAACAATTGCACAACATAATGTAACTACTATGGCAGCCAAGAAAATAATCAGGATGTTTTGTTTTCAATTCGATTTGCAAAAAGACTGAAGTTATTTTAAAATGCTTTTTATCTTTATTTTTTGTAACAATAACAAATATGAAAAACTTTTAAGGGTGATTCATATGTCTCCATCTCCCCACAGTCCCAACGTCTTTCAGACCAGGAACAAATAGAATATTGCGGCACTTCCCTACTATTAGAGAAACGTTTTGCATTCCTGTATAAACAATACCACAGCTGCATTTTTCATACCCTGTACAACATTGCAATTTTGTTTGAAGCCTACAATTCTTCTGTGAGTGTGGGGCCACATCACATAATTAAAGGTGAATCTGGACATTATCATTTCCTTCCCAAAAGGCTTAGAGTGAGTTCCTGAGCCAAGACAGTAAAGAGTCTGGAATATTAAAAATGAGCCAGAGAGGCACACGCTAAATGAGAACCACAGACAAATAGAAAAACAAAAGGTAGGCAGGCAGACAAGAGGAATTCCAGATAGACTGGAATGTAATATACACTCAAATTACACTGGAGGAGATGATGAGGTTATGTAATCTTACCCTAAATCCGGAGGAGTTTTTCTTTGCTTCAGCTTTCAATCGTGTCGCCTTTAAGGCAGATTTTGTCTTTTTGTAGTCCTGTTTGCCTAAAATGTAGAGAACACGGGTAAAAAAACAGATCAGTGAGTGAAAGTGTGATCAAAATAAAACTATGAGGCATCAATAAGTGTAATGTAGGAACCCACTAGATATGGAAAATTTCCATTGAATTGCCTAAAAGTTTGGGTCTAGTTTAAACAAGCTTTTGCTTCAAACCATAAAAGATAAATGTAAAACTTTTGTAATTTTAACGCAACAGTCGTGAGTTAAACATTAATACATAAAAAAAAATATTTAACCAATGAAAGCCCATAAAAAAGGCCCACATAGTGGAACAGTGATTGGCATTGCAGCCACCCGAGTTTGAATCCTGACCTGGTCTCACTCTAGATAAGAGTTTCCATGTTCTTCTGAATGCATAAGTTCTCTCCAGGTACTCTCGCTTCCTCCCACTGTGAAATTAATACCACCATGTTTGTCATATTAATTAGTCTCTCTACATTGACTTTACGTATGAGTGTTTCCAAGGTTGTTTGTCCCGTGATGGACTGATGTGCTGTCCCAGATGTACTCCACACACTCGCATTTTTCACGTCTGTAACTCAGTGTCTGTCAAACAGAACAAAATCTTTCTAATCTGCTTACTTGACATCCTTTTGGGATTGACTCCCACAGGCGATATTTATAGGCAAACTTGCAAATATGATTAACATGAGGCAAAACCTGGGTAACATCACACAACAGGAAACAAAACTTTGCTAACGACATATTGAAAGCCAACAATTTCCTGAGTGGTTGTAGTTGCGAAAGAGAGTCGTTTGGTGCTTCAAATTTAACAAAATTAGCGTAGAAGCTTAGTTCAGTTCAGGTTCTCCTCACAAATGTTTTTGTTAAGGCCAGTCTTGCAAACCACCATCCATTTCCTGTCTGTCTGGTAAATAAGTGAAAAGTAAAATAAGACACCCTAGACTTGTGGCCCCCACTTTAGTATGTACGGTGCAGAAACGCAGTAATGATGGATAGCTTATGAACAATTTTCATGTTTAAAAACAATATGCTGTGTCTAAGCATGGTTTTACTTGTGCAACTCCATTACCATCCTGTATATTTAATTCATTCTTACTTTTAAGAATCAACTGATCTGGGTATCAAAATACAACGCTCTTAAGACCAACAAGTAGTCCAATAATCATTACTCAAATTAATCAGAAAATAGGACAAGCCATGAGCTTCATTCTCAGATTCAAGCATCCTTTATGCTGAGGTGAGTAGATACATCACCGAGGCAGATGGTACTGTACAGCATGGAATTAAGAAAGACCATTACTGAGTTGCGTTGGAATACCTGAGTTGCTTCAACTCAGGCATGAGCATGCATGTGGCTGTGAGGCACATGCATGGCGTAATGTGAGCACTATACTTGTGCAGTTAAATATGTCAACATGCCCACAAAATGGCAGCCTGCTTTATCTGCTGATCAAATTGTCTGGGCTACGAAGTCAAACGCATATTAAACACTGGAACATTATTTTCCTTTGCCGTAAAATGCCACTGAAATGAAAAGCAGATCTGCATTAGCATTTTGTAATCACACAATTCATAATGGTAGTGGTTCCATCTAAGTTTACATACAATATGGAACCAAACTTTGATATGATGCCTGAAACCAAATACAGTGTATAACAGAATTAACTTAACTTTGACAGATGAGTTGCAGTGATGGTTAAAATGCATTACAAGAAGGAGTTCTGATTGGTCAGGGGTTATTATCAACATCACTTTTTGGATAAACAATGTTAAATCAATTATTTTAGAGTAAAGTTTATGGACTGTTTCACTTTCTTAAGAATAAATACAAACAACTTAGCACTCTACGTATCTCTAAACCTTCAACAGAAATAGCAGTATTTTAGGATGAAGCAGGAAAACATCCTTTGTAATGTCACATGAGGACTCCGGCATTTGACATGCAGAGAACTTGAATTAACATATAAGCACAATCCAGGAATCTACTATGGGAGAAAGTGTTTGGAGAAAATATCCTTTGCACCAGTAAAAAGGTGAAAATTAAATAGAAATTTGCATATGATTCAAAAAGCAAGTTTTCTCTCTCTCTTTTATGGACAGTAAAGAGAAATGACCATGAGCCCTGTGTTAAGGCTCAATCTCACAAGACATATTTTTGGTTTATATTCATCATTCTCCCCCATAACGTTTTCTAAAATTTCAAATTCATTCCGCCTTCCTTTCTCTTTCCATTCCTTCAGGTGCAATACCCTTCCTTCGCCTCCTGCTGACTCTGTGTGGGACTAATAAAAATGGGGAGCATGCTGCCAGAAGCAGACAGTGAGCAAGTGGGAATTCATTAGGGGGCACTGGATGTCTCCTTCACTTGACAGAAAATGGAAAGGGGAAATTTGGTTGGAGAGAATTGCTCTCACCTCGCTATTCACACAAATGGTACAAAGCTTTGCAGACCGTAAACAACTGAATGTAAAATCGCATCAGAAAGCAAATCAGTAGAGACCGAGAGACTGTGAAAAACTCAGCCGAATCAACTCATCTTCTTCTGTTGCTGATGAAGAGCGGTAAATCCTAGAATTATTTATACCTATAATTATTATTATAGGTATGAAGCATCATAATCATTTACATTGTTTTATTTAAGTAAGCAAGCCAATTATAAATGCACTTCATTCCAACAAAATGTTTTCTATGTAAAAATAGAATAGAGTCCCATATATAAATTATGATGTGTCGCATGGATCCACTGTGTCTTTATAGAAAATTGTACACTGGTTTGTTTTCTTGATTTTAAAAGTTGTAAAAACAACAGTTTATATCCTTTAACACATTGTGTATAGTTTGTATTTGCAGATCTACCAATATCGGTTTGTTTTGACACATTTCATATATACAAACTGAATACATATACATGCAATATTTAAATTCTAATTACTCTGATTATGTCAAATTGCTAGATCATCCAGAATGTGGAACAAGAAGAATAAACCTAGCATACTTTTTTTTATAATTTCATTTTTCCCTCTGGTTATTTATTACTCCAGAAAGTAAATCCAATTAACACTTTTATGTCCTTTGTAAGTATTGGCAGAAGGCAGTTTTTGGCTCTGCATTATGTAAAAAATAAAAAAATAAAATAATAAAATAAAAACAACATAAGAATCAGATGGTTCTTATTCACGAATAAAATGAAGCAGATGTTTGAAGCAGGTTTTATGCTCCTATGCAAGACAACTGGACTAGCAGATGTGGTAAATGAGGATTTAAATGTTGCATATTTGTACCACATCTAAGTAGGATGGATTTCAGACCTGCAATTGCTTTGGTGATGGAGAGCAGAAAAGGGGAGAAAGGTGCATCCATGCAAATATACCTAAAACTGGCAATAGTTGCTAGGCGACCGAAAAGTTACCCGAAAAGTGCAGAGTTTTTCAGTTGAAGACGTGAATGCAGAAAGTATCTGTCAAGCCGTCATGCGCGAGCCCTGGCATTACTTTTACAGATGAGGAGGAGGAGAAAAAGGAGGGAAAGGAAGAGACAACCAGCAGCTAAAAGGGTTTGGGTTTATAAGATCCTCGGAGTCAGGGAAGTTGAGGCTCATGCAGAAGCTGCACTTATTCAGTGACTGGTACAACAACTCCTTCTAGTCTACTGCTGCCTCATGTGAATCGATCTCACCAAACTTGCTTATCTTTTTTTTTTAAATTTTGGCTACAGTTAAAGTCATCTCTGCTTATGTGAATCACAGCTGTGTTAATGTCTTCGTCTTCTAATGTCTGGATTAGCGATGACACATGTTAACGCCAGATCTGAAAAGACCATCAAAGTCTAAGACCAAACCAGTTCATGGTAGGTTTTGAAGTTGATGGGTTCAAGTCGAGGTGTAGAACTAGCACCTGGCTCAAATGGAGTATGACCGTACCTGCCACAGAAGTAATCTCTAATTAAATGTCAAAGGAAGAGTAGGAGGATAAAAGTGGCTTGCCCTGCCAATCCACTTAGTGTTTTGTGTTTTTTTTCCCCCCTTGCTGGCTTGACATTGCATTTAAATGGTGTCTGATGAGAGTGTGGAGAAATTAGTTTTTATCTTGATCCATTCCTCTGCTTAGCATAATGAGACAGGTAGGGGGTATTAGCTAAAATTAATCACATTTGATTGAGCACTCGGGGGAAGGAGTAGGAAGGGGTGTGTGACTTGCACATCATACAAATTTGCTATTTAACTGAAACCAGAACAGGAGCAGACATCTAAGAATATCACAGTTTGTTTGAATGATAACAAAATGAGCTCACTACTGTTGCAGCCCTACATGACATGTTCATTTTCTCTGACTGGCTGAAGGCTCATCCAGTTAGATTCAGAAGAATATGGGTCATTTGCCAATGGGTCCAGGCAATTGAAAATCAGTTGAGGGGTTTCAGATCAGTTTGCATTTCCCAGTAAGTCTGGCCGTCCTCCATAATCCAGAGCAATTATATATTTGTGTAACACTATTCTGAGAAGGAATAGCTTTACTATTAATTATAGTAAAGTATTAATTAATCTGGAGTAGAAGATTAGAAGTAGGACTGAGACTGATTTGGTTGCTAGTGGCTTATTTGTGTTGGTTCGACAGTAGAAAACACATTTTCGAGGGTTAAAACTAAAGTTAACTCTTAATTTCATTAATTGGCTCTTGCCGATTCTTTTTACAATTTTGAGCTGGAATGAAATTCGTTTTCGTTCCAGTTCAAAATTGATTAAAAAGTCAGCAAGGAGGAGATCTACAGTCTTTATGAATACTGATCCTGAGAAATGTTTACAACTCTTCTCATGTAACAGAGATGAGATGAAAAAGTATTGATTCTTTCAAATGAATTCTTATTGGCCAGTTATCTTATGGATAATGATCAAATTTAATCTAACTGAATGTCCCTTCAGTGCGATAGTGAGAGGAGTTATGTCTAACATACACAGCTTACACATATATATTACATATTTTTCCAAGTGTATGAAGTGTCTGACTGTTAACATAACTAACATGCAACAAGCAAATAGCCACACAGCAGAGTTTTATCAGCACTGAAGAACAACATGTCCACTTTGATCAACTTCTCTTTATGGGCCTGAAATATCGGCGTCCATCTGTGTGGACAACTTCCAGAAGTTTTCAACAGGGAGCAGAAATTACTGAATGGACTGAGTAAACGCTTGCAGTTCCACCGTAAGTACGCATCCCACCCAGAGGCCAGTCAATGATACCAAAGTTAATAATGGTATTTAGACGGAAAGTGTCAACAGTAGCCTTTGAATGTCCATCAGATATGGCAAAAGCACTCCAGCAGAGATGATGGTGCAGCTCAACAATCACTAGAGCACTGATAAATCAATACGCCATATTTTACCATTTCAAAATACTACGTGCTGCCAATTCCATCTTTTGGATAAATTTGTCCTATTGTAGCAATTTTCCACATTGACAACACACTTTTGGTGTTTGTTTTAAAGCCTTCTTGTTAAACAGTGGTATAATAGGATATTTATTCCTAAAAAAGGGACAAAGCTTTAATATGCCATGAAAAAACACACACAAAACAACAAAAAAAGGAAGGAAAGAAAATATAATTTTCTTCACTTCTTCTTGAATGTGACTGCAGGAGCTGGGCTTGTTATGTTTGTTGAACCTGAACGATTTAGCATAATGGCAAATGGTTAGGGAATATCAGGAGACTAAATTGTCTTATTCATCTGTCACTACATGAAAACACAACAGAATCTGCAGAGTGAAAAAGAATGGACATTTCTCAACAGGTGCAGAAAAACAAATATTTTAGTCTGAATACAAAGTATTTCTTTTCTTCTCAACAAAAGGAAAGAAAATCACAGATTAGCAATAAAATAGTTTAAAAAAAAAGAAAAACACTAAATCAATTGCAAAACAAGCCACTAGAAATTATTTTGGTTAATAA
Source organism: Poeciliopsis turrubarensis (assembly GCA_010277015.1). Lineage (NCBI taxonomy): Eukaryota > Metazoa > Chordata > Actinopteri > Cyprinodontiformes > Poeciliidae > Poeciliopsis > Poeciliopsis turrubarensis. The sequence continues at coordinate 3,132,017 of VMRN01000014.1, forward strand.
AGATGAATACCTCAGTGATTCTTGTTAACACAAAAGAAACACCAGGAACAACAGAATAATCTGAGGATGTGAATCAGAAGGGGCCAAAAAGCAATCATCCGCTGAGGGGAAGTGTGTCAGAACAATACAATAAATGGTGCAGCAAAGACGTAGCTGAAAACATCTTCTTGAGAATGTACGTCTCTTGGGAAGGTTTACCTTGAAAGGCACGTAAATAAGCTACATGCATGTGGTATGTATGATTCTTCTGTTCTGTTGAACAGTCATAAAAAATGGAAAGACAGCAAGGAGGAGATCTACAGTCAGAAAACAGAATGTTATGCTGTTGCCTGGACACATGAGGGGATGTGGCAGTACATGTATGAACCAAAACAATGGCAAAATAGACTTCCTGACATCTGGGATTAAAAAAAAAAAAATTCAAGCTGAAGCAGAACTGTACTTTACATAAAACATCCCAGTAGATCCACCAACGACGGAATATAATGACGTGTACAAAGTCAAAACCAAGATCCTGCTATGATAAAAACTCTTGGCTTCAGGTTCTAGAAACGCCTCAGCACAGCTACATCATAGATAAAGATTAAGAGTCTAGTGAATAGCTACAAAGAGCATCTCACTAAAACGATTTCAAGTAAAGATATAACACTAGCCAATACTATGGCATCCTAAATTTACTCCTCATAATATAAATTTAAGTTAATGTCTTTTATTTTATAACTAAAACAAGGTGGTGTTATGTTTAGCTTTAATTGATTTACTTTTTTCAGTGAAAAATGAAACATATAAACATAGATATATGTAAGAACTATTCAAGACTGTATATGTTGGGAAAATATCTCTAATCAAAATATCTTAAAATATATTTCCAGTAAGTAGATTGCACTAATCCCTATTTTTCAATCAGAAGATTGTTGCATTGTTGCAACTCCAATGTATTCTTTCACTTTTTCTATACCAGCATGTAAACTGTCTGCTCTGCATCATTAATTCCTGTTCGCCATCCACAGATACAGTTACTGTTGCCTAGTGATTGCAGATGCTGATCAAAACCAACCATGGATGTCTCTCCATTAAATAGGGGGGGAAAAAAAGAAATCATCTTTGTCTCAGGATTCTGCAAGCAACTCACAAAATGAGATAATTAAATTGTATTTTTAATAAAGTGAAAAGGAAACTGAAGGCCCATATTAAAAACAGTTGTCAAGGTTTATTTTATAAGTTAATGCATATTCTCATAATTATCCAGCACAGAGAGAAAAAAAAAAAAAACAGCACAAAGGATTTGACATGAGCCATGGGTATATGAGTACTTCATTCAAATCTTTCGCATAATTTTAGTCAGGATTTTATTTTTGGTTAGTTAAGAGACGATGAACCTCTGTGAAAGACTGACGACTTGTCCAGGGTGAACCTCTGACCCACAGACACCAGCCCCTATCAGAACCCGAAGGAGAACCGGGTATAAACTATGGCTGGATGATGCGCACAAGTACAATCAAATTAAAGCAGTATTATACATAAACAAAAGAGCAGCACACATAATATCATAAAGTTTGTGATTTAAGCACAGAGAACTATGTTGAAATTGTGAATCAAACTGATTCAGGCCTTTCTGAAAGTATTTAGTCAATCACAGATTTTCTTTTTTTTCCTTTCTTTTTTAATCACAATTGAATATTTAAGATCACTACCAGAAACTCTTCCTCTGAAATACATAAAGCTTTTGGAGAGAGCAGGTAAGAGTAACTACTTAAATCCAGGTTGCATGACCTTAAAGAGGCCATTCAAGCTAAAAAATTAAATAAATAAATAAATAAATAAATAAATAAATAAACTTCAGATATTCTGAGATTAAACCAATTCTGCCAACAACCAAAATTACTCTTCAGTAAAACACCTACGGCCAGTTATTACAAATGCTTGAAAAATAAGTAAGAGAGCAAATATGTTTTCGCTTCACATTATGTGAAAGTAACATACAACATAAAAACAAAAAATATGTTTTGGGACTCTGGAAATATGAAACTTAATTGCAGAAACCCCAAACAGGATAGGATAAAAGAAAGCAAAAGGACTTCGGGATAATTGTGAAATTTTTTGAAAAGAATTTTATTAAAACTAAATTATAGTTAGTTATGAATGATTAAAACACAACAATATAGAGTAAAACAACTAGTAAAAGATCAACTTTGTGAGTCAGATGAGAATCAGGAACTCAGTTTCAAAACTTAATCTTTTGATTATTATATAACCTTTCTATAATGTCTTTTATATCTTCTAAAATTAAACAATTCCATTAAATCTCTGCTACAATCGTACTGATTGTGTTATGTGAATCCATCTGGAAACTTACCAATCTGCTTTCTGTATTGATCAACTGGTAACTTGGTGGTTCCGGCATCCTTCTTGCCCATCCTTCCTCCACTGTCTAAGAGGAAATCAAAAAAAGGGGGGGAAAAAAAAGAACATTTACAGCTGTTTTCACCGCTCACACCTAAGCATTTAGCTTAATCAAATTTAGCTCCTTTATCCATTTTCTGCTGCGGTAGGATATAACTCGCAAAATCTGCCGAAAAGCTTCAAGTAATTGCACAATCGTATACGGAGACAGAGTAAGTCAGTTTTGATCAGCCAGATGGTTTATCTTTTCACATACATCTGGCGCACATAATTAAATTAATTCTCACCACCTTCCATGTGCGCTCGGTTCGCAGTGTGAGCTTCCTATCAGTCTCATTTAGCATAGCGCCGTTTCTCTTCACACCATGAGTTCTCTTTGATTACTCTGACAGCTCAGAGGTAAAATATATAAAGAGAAAGAGCTAAGAATAATACAGACGGTATCCTGCTGGTGACTACATTTGTGTTAAGAAATAAACACCTCCCTGTAGTTTATGAATTGTTGTCAACCCATATGTCTGCAATGTTTTAATAGCGTTTAGTTATTTATTTTTCTCCCACTGTTAAAACTTAAAGTGTCCTAAAAATAACATTCATATCCTTTTGACTTTTTCACATTTTATCACATGACATTGATATTTCATTGGGATATTATTTTATAGACCAGTTCAGAAGAACTGGTCTATGAAATAAGGACAGGGGAATAACACATGGTTTTTGACATTTGCCACAATAAAAATCTGTAATTAGCCATCGTTTCTCTGATACTCCCAAATAAAATCCAGCGTAACAGATTGCCTTCAGGCGTCACATAATTATTAAACAGTGTGTGTGTTTTTAATAACTTCAGCTGTTCTATGGAGGCCTCAGAAGTTTGTTAGAAAACATTATCTAACAAACAGCTTTATGACAATCAATCAGGAATAAAGTTGGAAAAGCCTAAAACCAGATTACATTGCAAAACAATATTCCAATGTTTCAGCATCTCATAGGTTGCTATGCAAAAGTAAAAAACACAAATGCACCAAGAAATTGCCGTCTACCTAAACTGACTTGTCAGAAGAAGAAAGGTGCAAAGATCCACAGGATAATCATTTGTCATGCACTACACAAATGAGGGATATGATGAAGTGTAACAAGCTACAAGTACAGTATGAAGTAAAGTAGGCTAAAATCAAACGCCTGGGATAAGGGTCAATCCTAAATAGCCAACAGTGAGTACACAATATGTATGGAAAATTAGCACAGCTCTTCTTTGTGTACACACAATCTTCATACAGGCTGTATCATTCTGTGGGGATGAGTTCTTCAACAGGGACCAAGAATTTGGTGATTATTGATGAGCAAAATATAGCTCCATCTATCCATAGCAAAATAGGACTCAACAGCTACAAATGAAAAGAAAAAATTTTAAAAAGATTGTATTAAAAAGTAAAAGAGAACAAAATGTGTACATGCAAAACAACTATAGGCATCCAAAAGGAACAGAAGCAGCGGGACAGTCTGGAGAAGCAGCTGGGGAATAGGAAGGGAGAGAACCTGAATTAGCATGTTCAAGTAGCGTGGCTGGCTGTTGCTCCCGACTGATACCTTCTCATGGGAGACCGCTGCTGATGCCACCTGAAATTTACCTCCTGCTAACAGCATTGTTCACCAACGCATTTCTAACCCGATAGGGCTAGCGAGAGAAGAAGGATATATGTGCAGCTATTGTTCTCAGGCGGTCGGAAACCAGAGTCAGCAAGTTAAAGGAAGCGGGAGAGAGAGAGAGAGACAATACATTTAAAAATCTTAATTTTTATAGTTACAAAGAGTGAAAGTACTGAGCTGCTTTACTGAGATGCAACATCACAAGATTATACCTGCACTTAAAATAATAATAATAACTCAGCAGCATTTATCTTCGGATCCAGTCTTACTTCCTCAGATTTTAGGGACGTCCCAATCAGGGCTTTTTGCCCCCGAGTTCAAATCATTTGACTTTGAGTGTCCCGATTCGATACTTCCAAATTACATTTGAAAAATGAAGAAAAGCAAAGAAACAGATTCAGAATGTCCCTAATTTTTCATTTCATCCCCCTTTTTCATCCTGCCAAATCTAACCCAAAAAAGTGATCAAGTATTACAGAGCTTCTGAATCTTTGGTGGGATTAGTTAAAAATAAAGCTAACATTGGATTAGAAGTCCTTTTTAGTCCAATTTATTTTTACATCTGCTTCTCTGGATGTGTCTGTTTTCATCAAGTTGTAATCTTCATGCATCCAAAAACAACACCTTAATGTCATGTTGATCCCCTGCAGGGTCATTCACCTGGCCATGTAGCCAATCGGTGATCTTACTGCAAGATCAAACATTCTGTACCTGGGCCTTTTCAGAACTAGAATAGTAATATTTGCTTATAATTTTGCCCACCAAAAATGAAGCAGGATTTCAGCCATTTGAAGTGAAAGTGTGTGTGCACATCTGCATTCCCATGTCCTGTAAACCAATGTCTCTGTGACAATCAAAGAGCTCTCAAAAGAAACTTGATCATGAAAAACTGAAGTATAGCAAACATAGAATCCAGGAGTCAAATTTCAATGAGAATATGCGAAGGCGCTCAATGTCAACAAAAAAACAGAGTCTTTACTTTTTTGTTTGACTAAATGCAGTAAATAGAGTTATGGAGTCTAGCAAATAACAACTCTTAAATAAGAAGAAGTCATAAAGAAGTATTTAATAAATGGGTGACTTATTTGAAGAAGTAATGATTTGCATTTTTAATATTTCTGTGAACTGTAGCTCAGAAATGTTTCTTTTATTAGCATGCACACAAAATACGAGTATTTTTATCAACTAGAGAGTAAATGTGCACATAACACAACTTTCCAAAGGTAACACATTTTAACTGCAGCAGCTTCTATTCACTGCATCAGCCTGCATACTTACAGTTATCCTTTTTGACAAAAAAAACAGTTATTCAGGCGAGGTTCCTCGGCATTATACGTTCCCTGGTTGACGTACGTGAGGAAACAGAGCGGCTGAAATGTCTGTATTTTCCTCCAGAATGCCAACACACCACTGCTTCCTGAAACAATTCCTGATTTACGTGACGGACATCATTTTTGTCCAATCAGAGGCGAGAGCTCTTGACTTTGACCAATAGCGTGAAGCCGGGTGGGAGAGAGGCGGGGCAGAGAGCGCAGCAAGATTCTGACTTATTCCAAACACAGAGGACGTTCAAAAGCGTCGGGATTTTTTCACTGCTGTGTGGGTCCGAACCACATTCTGATTGCTGTTCTTTGTTTCGACTTAAAGACAACCCATCAAAACTCAAAACTTCTCTGTTGTACACACAACAATAACATAAAAAGGCAGAAATCTTAAAGTATCATTTTACAATTCATTTAATGTATATCAAAGGGTTTAAAAAAAAAAGAACAAGGAATCAGTGGGACAGAGAAAAACATGTGCATACATAACCAAGAACAAAATTACGTGTTTACCACTACTTTTCTGTTTGAAAAGGAGTAGGAAGAAGTGACACTTATTTAATCCTACCCACCAGGGCCAGCCCAAGCCTCCATGGGGCTCGAAGCAAAATTTGGTTTTGAGGCCCTCTATTTCTGCTAATAATCTAATCAGACAATTAGGTCATTCACACCCCCACTATAAACTTATTGCATCTCTCCTAGTGCTCAATTTAATGACAAATATTATACGCTGACTCAATAATTGTCAAATTTGTAAATAAATAAGAAAAATATGCTGACAGCGGCAATAATCCATGGTCACTGATTTTCCTTGTAAGTCCTGAAGCAGGAAAGCAGCCGCAGAACATCACGCTGCCACCACTTCGTCAGTAAGATGTTCCTTCTCTAAAATGCTGTGTGAGATTGATGACAAGAATAATTGGATGTGCACCTCCCAAAAGTTCCATCGATTGGTCAGAAACAATCAATAAGAGCCAGGAGGAGGGTTTTAGTGCTGTCAATCAACCTAACACTACATTCACCTTCCCCTTGCTTTCTGCTAGCTTCTTCCCAACAGCAAAGCCTGCAGTGAGTGCTCAGGATAGTTAACATGGTCACTGACGACAGTGGATAAACTTTTTTTCTGCAACAGTAAGCTGTTTTTTGTTTTTTTTTGTTTTTTTTTGCCATAAGCACATTGAGCAGCGTTTACATGAGAATCATTGGTATCTCTAAGGCCTCCCCTCTGTCTCTAGTTGGTTGTTTCTGAATGGCAGGGCAGGCACATTCCTGCAGATGATCATAGTAGCATTGGAAGGGGGTGGAGGAGTTAGATTTTTTTCACAAATATTGTTATCATTGTTATTGCAGCATAAACAATATGATGACGTCACTGTGACAGCATTTTATTAAAATTCATAAAACCCAAACAGCCCACAGTATTACAGGGTTTCCCCCGGAAAACCTCTTAACCCAGTGCTTGGAGCACTGGGGCAGTCTTTCAGTCGGCTGCCATGTTTTTGAGTTAAAACATGTTGACAGGAAGCTTCAACATATTACTTGAGAGTTATGCATTTTTGGAAGACTGGAAGATTAATACCTAAACACCAACTGTAAAGTCATAAAAAGACAATAATAAAAAAAAAAATAAACAAGATAAATTAACAATGCTAAGCCTGTTGGAGGCACAAGTAAAGCCTGGTGGCCCGCCAGGCTTATCATACACTGAGAGAAACCCTGGTATTATTACCGTACTGTTTTAAGATAAATATTTTTCAAAGAAAGTTTATTGTTTCAACTAATTGTGGAACCCTTTAAGTAAAATGCATGACCATATGTTATGGAAATATGTTAACATGATAGTGACCCAAAATATTAAATTAAATATAGCAAGAACTGACTGAGAAGTACAGCACTGAAGAACTGAAATGTTCTAATCTTCTTCTTATCTTTTATTAATATTTTTGTTGAAACTTTTAATGAGTTCAAGGTTTATATTTCTTGAACTATAAAGAAATATAAATTTAATAATTTTATAATAAATAAAATTATGAAAATAGATATGAGAGTGAGACAAGAATTACAAAATTAGATTTGACACCAGAATATGACTTTAATGTGATTTTGTAACTATTTCAGGTGAGTGTAAATTCCTGACAAGGCAGCCGTAGGACAGGTTATATATCTAAGGTTTGCAAAAATGTAATGAAACTCAGCAAAATGATTGTATGAAAGAGGAATCTCAGCATTTTCGTAAAGGTTGAGGTTTTCTATAACTCACTTTACATCAGGTAAATAGTTACTCTATTTGATCTCTACCAATGACTGTGGACTGAACAATGTCAACTAAAGTAAGCCAATCCATCTCAATTAACAATGCTCATTTCACTTCCATCAGTCTCTTCTTTTTTACTTTCTTTTTATTTACAGTATAGAAATTTATTTCCTCTCTAATTGCATCCAGTCTTGCTGCTGCCTGGGGCTTTGTGCAGATTATGGCTCGGCTTACCGCCGCTTGTAACTTATTGAAGTTTAAAGCGATTTTCTGGTCTCCCGTGGGCATGCCATTTGCATGGAGCTCAGCAGCAACTAATAGATGTAATCTGCCTATAATGTGCTTGTAATATGATTTACTTTACACGGGAGCTGCCATTTGCTGGGACCACTTTAACACTGTCCCTTCATGGAGGAATACGTTGAGAAAAACGTTGTCGGTGATATTTTTGCTCACAGAAAGGCTGTCAGGGGAAAAGGGGCACATGTCCACACAGTGGTATTTTTAAAGTTTGACAGGGAAATAACTTGAAAACCTTGACGTTTGCTGTTCACAACATATACTGTAAACGTACACAAGCGTACAAGCACGTAGGAAAGAGTCTGCTCTGACAGTTAAGTTAGAACTGTTAACAAATAGCCTCAATAAAAAGTCGGAGACTATTGTCTTAATATGGCCATCAAAAGCAGCATGAGTGCCATTAATGCAGAGCTCAAATGTTCTCTTGTTGTACTAAATGTGTGTGATTAATTTCTCCCGTTGAGTGAAACAAACCAACATGCTGTGCCTGTCAGTCTGATAGATATGTAAAGCATTAGCATCAACTGCTACGGAGAGTGAAAACTAGGCACGATAGATTTGCCTGTCGAACAGCTTTTCTGCTGTACAGCTTGTCTGAGACATGCAGAAGACACTGAAAGGTAGAGTTGGTGCAACAAGATGAGCTCTCGCTGTGAGGTGGAATTGTTCACTAATTGGACAATAGAAGAGAGTTTCAGCTTTCAATTTGCTTCTGAAAGTCAAAGTTAGCTGTTTTACCGTTGACTTATTGTTGAGAGCGTTGTAAAAATATGAAAGCTTTCCCCCCTCACTTTACAACCAAACACTAACTGAAGGTTTTTATAGATAAACACAAAAAAGCGTATGCTGCTTTAATTGACAGGATCGTTGTTGTAAATATTGATTGGAAGAGTGTGGCACATTTTAAGTGTGCAATTCTATATCAGAATAAATCCTGCTAAACTACGAGGGCTCCAGAGGTATTTCAGAGAACACCGTTAAACCAGGAAGACCAAGGGACACAGAAGACAGACAGCTCAAGAAGAAAGTTGTGGAGATGTTTAAAGCAGAATAAGATTTAAAACAATTTTGCCAGTTATGAATTGTGAAGGAGCTGTAATGAGTTACAGTTTGGGTGGGGGAACAAACTTAGCTTAGCACTCCTCAAATCTGGTCTATCGAGTGAGGGCTTCATCCAAAGGCAAGACAACCCTATGCATATGACCAAATTACAATTGAATGGTCGATGTCGGTCTGTGAAAAAAACTTACAATGAAATGTAGTATAACACTGCAGTGTTTGTGGTGTACACTAACAAAATGTGAAGAACTTCAAGAGGTCTGAGTAATTTTGTGAGATGCTGTACATCTATTTATATACCTGTTTCCTTATTCTTTTCCCTTTGTGCGTCTGTCTCCTTGAAACTCATTTCATTTGCACCAGCTTCCTCCGTCTCCCCAGCTATCCTCCCTCTCCGGCAGTTCGACAGCCTTTAATTGCCAGACATTAAAAAGAATACTGCAGAAGAAGAATCCCCCGGGGCTGCCGGCGGGATAAATGGCAGCACTGCCGCTATCGAACCCCCTCCTACATGCGGCAATGAAGATGTGTCAACATAATCTCGGGCAATTTGCAGTTATCGTCAGGGGTACTGATTAACTATCCCACTGTCAGATTTAAATAGCCAAATTGTCTTCGACATTTTCGGGTTTCAGTAGCACTTTGGTGATAAACAGTAAACCTAAAGCATTTATGTTGACATGGACAATAATTCACCTGTTTAATATGTGGTTATTTGGAGGGTTAAGGCCAGATTTTATGATAATAGAGAAATCAAGGATTTATTAAATGTCATTCTGCGTGATTTGGGGCCATAAAATTTCAGTCAGAGTGTCGATCAAACTTTACTGTAACTGAAGCTTTAATATCCTTGTATTTTGTCCAAACACAGATGCCATTTTCTTGCAGTCATTAAGAGAGCAAATTATATTTTATTCGTCTTAGGATGTTGTGCTTCGCAAAAATAGTCATAATGCTCAAATCTTTGTACATTGTGAAATGTTGCAGCCACAAAGCTCAGCGTATTTCACTAGGATTTAATGTAATGGATCAAGAAAAAGTAACTCACAAATATGAGGAGGATGCAATAGCTGGAAAGGTGCGGTATGTATTCCACACTTGAGTAAGGTCCTTTCACTCCAATTAAAACTGAAATATATATATATACATTATTTATGATTGAGTGAAACTCTAACTCTAAAAAGCTTATAAAACACAGCGGGCATTCAATATCTGTCATTAGAGTGATTGCAGACTCAAGCTCCCCTTTTCATTTCCATCCTCGGTTTGGTTATTGGTTTGGGGGAGAAGACAAAATTCCTCCTCCTATTTAATATTCTTATCGCACTTTTTCCGCAGTGTCTGCAGTGTGCAGTGAATTCTCTCACCTCTCTATCTCGCAGCCGCAGAGTTTCTTCTCATTGACAGACAAACTGTATCAGCAGAGATACAGAGAGAAAATGAATTTTGGGTTTATTAAACGCACGGATTCATATGAGGGAAGGAAAAAAAAAAAAAAAAGTCCAGCAGACCGAGAGAGATAAGTTATCTCGCAACTGATTCGCTCCACTCATTATCCCGTATCGGAGCCAAGTGACTCTGATGGCTGGGAGTTATCCTCTTGTGTGGGGAGGGTTGGGATGATATCACAGCAGACATCCCTTTGTTACGTGTAGCACTTGGCAGAGAGTCCGGGAGAAAAGTCTGCAGTTAAGTTCTGGAGAGAGAAAGGAGTTCCCTATAATTTAATACATTGCAGTTAGTTGTAGCGAGCGGTACTAGGGCGTGGTTTCCATCTGCACCAAAGCAAAGTTAGAGTTTTAAGCTGCATAATGTCAGAAAAGCAAGAAAAGTTGCAAATTGTAAAGTATTTCCTTCTTTTTTTATATTCTTCTGTACTTTTATAAATATCATCGGCACCATATAAACTTTTGCCTAATCTAACCTAACTGTCAGATTAGGTTCAGTGTGACCTAATCTAACAGTTAGGTCACACTGGAATAGTTATCTGCATAATCCTGAGTAATCAGCGGCTATACAATAATTAAAACGACCTCTACGCAGAAAAAGAGTTATAAAATCTGCATATGCATTCACCAAAATTAACAAAAGATGCTTGAGAAACCTATGTGATTATTAATACAATTTGTCTTCTAAAAACAAAATAGTTCAGTCTTTCTGTATCCCACAGCATAAACATATACAAATCTCCACCCAGCTTCAAAATGGGTGGATAACAAGATGTTTGCTGATACTATTTATATATTTTATAATACTCTGATCATCTTGTCATGTCTTAATACACAGAGAAACAGACAATGCAACTTACATCCCACATTTTACTGAACAAGGCTGTAATAGCGGTATTCTTAATAGTGTATTAGTTTTAATGCTACCCTGATCATATTTATATATTTCAATTAAATGTTTACTAGAAAGAGGTAAGTTGTCTGCTGTACTTTCAGTAAAAAAAAAACACACAAGTAAAACACAGGTAATCAGGAATTATTATAGCAAATAGTAACTTAATTTACTAGAGCAGAAATTACTCTGAATTCCTGCGTCTTCATCTTTAACATTCTGTTTCATTCTTTAATACTTATTCAGCTTTCTCTTAAAATCCATAAAGTGCTCCTCCAGGGTGCCACATGGGCTATGATGAATGCTTCTGCCGCCAGGGATGCAACTCACTTGTTATTCACATCTCTCTGCATCCACCTAGTTAAATGACAATGGCTGCCCTTTCGATAATGCATCAGATTTTCTCACCGCACTCCAATCTGAGAGCTGCGTCTGCTTCTCTTCTGCACAGCGACAGCCGATCTTTCCAGCTGTGTGTGGTAACTGCCCACACCGAGTTTCGGGCTGGACTGTTTGAACAGGTGCTCCAGCTGGATTTCTGAGTGGGTCCTCGACCGTCTGACTCGGTCAGAGTGTTTCTTCACTGTTTGCGTTGGCAAATCAGGTTTGAGTCCCGCTGACAGCTATTCTTGAGGTACTTCATTTTCGTCACTTCATCTCGGCAGTGATCCGAACCAGCTCAGACGTATAAACACTCTTTCCACCTCACCTATTTTGTCCCATAAAACAAAGATACACAAACATACTAAAACACAATATGTGCTTCATTTTCTCACAAAAATAACTATTATAATCCTCGTCTTGGCCAGATAAGCATTTCTTCGTAACCTGTTCTGCCAAAAAAAATTGGTTCCACCTCGACTTCACCCAGTTGTCACGAGACAGCTGCAGAGTTCTGACATGTTAATTTCAGCCCTGAGCTGACCCCCAACTAATTATCCTTCAACTCTGGAAACACTAGTAGCACCAGTTAACACCAATTAATGGCCACTAATCATTGCCAGATGCTACTTCTTGAGTCATTTTTCTCCACTTGTGCTGCTGATTTCATACATAGATGTGGTTTTGAGATACATAAGCAATTATCAACACAAATTTGTGTCTCGAACACAGTTTGTAGCAATTTTATATTCTTGTACATCAAGTCTTTTATGGATGAAAATGCAAGATGTTTTTTTTATCAAGATGACTTCTCCATCCAAATGGTTTTCAGCTTTGGGCTTTGCACAGTTACATGATAGCACTTTGACATGATATTACAGAGTCAAAGATGCATGCATGCAAAAGACTGCTGGGTGAATGCTGTAGCATTAATGCTAGTTTGGACAGAAATGTTGCAGTTTTCCGTGAACATTGTATCCAGAGTTGTGATCCAGTTTGTTGAGTTATAGATGAAACTAAAGAGAATCTTTATAATTCACCCAGATTTCCCTTGAAGACCGTAAAGGCGTCAGTGAGCTTGTTTCACGTTGGATTTCTTTGATTACCTGATTTTGGGTCCAAGCTCTTTTATGTTTTATGTTTCCTTTTGTTTTGGAGTTTTTAATGATGCACCAGAGAGGAGAGCAAAAACATTGTATATTTTATATTTTAAGAATGAATTGTGCAGTCCAAATGAGCTGTTCATCAATAAATTAAGGCATTGCTGAAAAAGAAAATATTGTTTTGTAAATCAGTTTTTTTTCTAATTAGTCCTTGATTGTCTTCAGAGTTGCATCAAACCTGTAATGTACCAGGTTACGCTGAGTCATTCGAAGTTTTGGTCAGTCTATTGAAGCCTAGGGAAAGTGTTATTTAAACAAGTGGTCATTATTTACACTGACAGTTTTTAGTGTAGAATTTGCAACCTAAAAATGCTGGACACTTTGGTAAAGGTTTCTTCCTATGAGAGGAATCTATTGTACGCATTTGCTTAAACGAAAGTGAGAAAAATCAACAAATATGTTCAATCATGTTGACATCATATTCTGCCAGACACAAAGTAAATTCCATGCACCGAATAATCAAAACCCTTCCTTGTATCATTTCTGCCTATCCGGGCCTTATTGTTATTTGTTGCCACATTGTTTGTATTGATTAGTCGAGTGTGTACTGTTTGTCATCGTCCCTGCCAACTGTACTGTTGCCAAGGGAAAGCGTGAACAAGCCTCTGCCAGCATCAGCCTCCTCAAGCAACAGCTGTGCCACATATGCTGCTGATCAATATAAACAAACATGGCCTCCCCGCACCAGGGATAAGGATTGACAGGTATGATTCATCTTCCGTGCCGCTGGTGGGAGGTGCAAGTAATAATAAGCAGAGATAGATCTTTTCCTGTAGCGATACAACCGCTGGGGTTACTAGAGGTAGGTAGGAGAGATCATTCGCCCCTTGAGGTAGCTGGCAGGGTTTCTCCACATAAACCCCCTCACAGTTTTGCAGAGGATTAGAGCAGCAGGAATCCACCATGGCTGCAATTTGTGGCATCCTCAGTAACCACGATGAACGGGGAATGATGTGGCACAGATCATTGGTGCTGCGCCAGTCGTGCTGCAACAGAGCATATTCAAGAGTGACAGTGGGGAACATATCCAAGTGAATTATTACACTGTTTTTAATGGAGACTTTGTAAGCTACACCATCTCGTCTCATCAAGAGAGCTGTGCTTGAAGCATCTCACTTGCAAAATAATGATGAAATTTCCATGCAAGCACCATTGAAGTATTTTGATCATTACAATGTGGTCCTTTGTGGCTGTGTGATAGGAATTCAGCGGCTTGTGCAACTCGTATACTATTGTCTCAGGGGCACAGCTGAAAACACGTGCTGTGGAGGACAATAGCTTGATAGAGTGGGTATGACATCCCCTTGATGAAGAGTAATGGCTTGAAACAATATTTCCCCATGGAGCAGAATTGAAATCTTATATGGTTTCATCGCCAAGCAATTTTAAGATGTCAGATCAGTTTTGTTCCACCAAGCATTGTATGAAGGAGCAAAGCCCAACCACAAGGGGAACGGGCAACATACAGGCAGCAATGACACATTTATTGCCTATTTATGACTGACAGATAGATAGATAGATAGATAGATAGATAGATAGATAGATAGATAGA
>VMRN01000014.1:3146450-3232397 GCA_010277015.1 Poeciliopsis turrubarensis
ATAGATAGATAGATAGATAGATAGATAGATAGATAGATAGATAGATAATTTTCAACAGAGTGTTACAAAGGAGAACAAAAATAATCTAATACAGCTGAAACCAAATGTTTAGCAACTCTAATGATAACACCGCAGCGCAGCTGGCTGCCACAGGAAGTCAGAATAGAGGGAAACAAAAGTTGTTTGGCTTCTTGTTTGTTTTGCCATGTGACAAGAATTTTGGAACATTGTGTCTAAAATGTGTTCTGTGTTTTTAAATGATGACTTGTAACTTTAGTATTTTTGTTTTTTGTTTTTTTTAAAGCCGACAACATGGTCAGAATCTCAAGAATAAATGTAGCTGGTATTTAATGTGTAAAATGGAAGCTCTGAATTTGTTAGCAGCATACAGTTAGAAGAGACCAAAACACTGAAACATTGTAGATTAAACAGAGATATGTACAATGCTAAACTGTGTTTAGATCCTGAACTAAGTTACCTTCAAATAAGCACAGATTTCTCTGACAGGAAACACAGCATCACCATCTTGTGCTGGCCACAGCATCATTTGCTGCTTCAGCTTCTTTAACATTTTTGAGTATAAAATGGATGCTGTGGGATATTCAGTACTGACCATGCATCAGAACACGCCTCCACCAGGTGCACATTTTGTACAATTGACTCATTAAAGTAACTTTCTTTATTCTCTTCAGAGTCCATTCTAAGCAATTAATAACACCAAGACTCAGCTGGAAACAGACACAGTGCAGGCTGTCAAAAATCCCTACTGACAATTTACTGTGACAAAGTTTTGTATTTCACACACTGCGACGTCGCAGCAACTGCTGGGGATAAAGTGATAAGAAATCCATAAACATTTTTTTAGCAAGCAATTATACCAAGCACACACATTACTGCAAAATGTAAAAAAAAAAAAAAAAAAAGGAAAAAACAGTCCCTGAGAAGAAACGTGCTTTACAGCTTCAGTGTTAGTTTCCAAAATCGGCATCAAAACTGAGGATTTTTGTGGTGGCAGCCAAGGCCATGGCAACAGGCTTTTTTTCCCTTCACTTTTCCACAGCTGCAAAGATCAGTTTCTTTCACTATATTTACTTGTCAATTACATCTTAACACAAGTTGCAAAATGTCCTCATTTCTGATCTGATGTGGTCTGCGCAATGTGTGGGTCAGATAAAAAAGACAACTTAATTATACTGGACCAAAAGTGTTTGCGTGTAAAGCTTCCATTACAGCAGCTTTGCATCTATAACATCGCAGAGTTAATGAATGTAATTTGAGGTCTGCTTGAATACAGATATTATGGCTTCCTAAAACACAAAGGATTTGTCAGAGACAATCTCAAAACACCATCCATGTCAAAGCTGGAAATTAAAAGAACAGAACGCCTATTTCAGAACATTCCTGAACATAAACAGAAATAAAGAAACATGGTCTATATATACATGTTGTTTATTGAGAAAACTTCAGCTTCTCTCCTCTCTGTTTCCTAGTGACATACTGTGAGCAGCTGCCCACACATTGTCAATTCTGTCCTGCACATTTTTCCAGTTAAAACTTCTTAAGAGGAAATAAATTATTCTGGTCACTCCTCACTGGTTTTCTGGTGTCTTTTAGTCCCAGTGTGATGCCATTCATCACTGCCCTGTCAGAGCTCTCGCAACTTGAGGTTCTGCAACTAATTTAGATGACCTTTTCAAATATACCCACTACTAAGCGCCACATACAAACATACACAGAGACTTGGATGCTCAAGTCATCATATTAAACCTCCACTAGAAGCCAACAAAGCCCACTCTCTGAGCATCATTTTCAAAATTAAAACTCCAAAAATAACAAGGGTATGAACATACTGAACATGAAGTAGTTGTTATTGCATTACATGTTATTGCATATAACTCTCAAATAGTCAAACCACTTCGTAAGCTAATAAGAAGACATTGCTGTCTACATATGATAAAATAAGGACCTATTTACCTCAATGGCATTATTTAGAGTGGACAAATTCTGCAGCTGTACTGTTGAATCAATAGACCCATTATTGATTGATTCTTTGTATTTCTGATGTGCACTAATGTGCTTATTCTGACTGCAATAAATATAAACAATTTGAAGTGGGTCAGTCAGAGTCTGGTCTGCAGTTTTTTTTGTCATTCAGTTGAAAATAATCATCTTATATTATCCCAATTTATCCTGTCATGTCACATCAAATAAATATGTCACCCATGGAAGCTGAATCAACACCTAATGAATCGGACTGAATAGAATCCGATTCTTGTCTCAAACAGAGACAAGATACCGAACTTATACTTACACTTGGGTGTAGGTGGTGGAAAGAATCAGTGCCGTAAAATTACCTAAATGAATTATATAATTAATATTTGTGATTTTGAGGTGAAAAGTACAGGCAGCATTACCAACCAAAATCCAACAAACACGTTTTCTTCTAATCGCAACATCCTGGTTTCAGATCTGTTAGTTTGTTTAATTTTTTACTCAGCTACAAGCAGTTGGGAAACATTTTTATTGACTGAGGGTGCTAAATAGTTATTTGATTAAAACACAGACATGCAGGCACACACTCATGTGCTCTCCAAATGCACGCCCGTGTACCCGCACAAACACACACACACCCACGCGCACGCACGCGCACACGCAGTCCTCAAAACCTGGGAGACATCACACATGAAAGGTGCTCGACATCAGAGGGAGTCAAATTGGCCTTGGCTGCGAGGATTGGTCCAATCAACCTCCAACCGTATAATTAGTAATTAGATTGGGATTAGAGTCAACTCTGAGTGGTGGAGCATGGCCAATTCAAATCAGCATATGAAATGTGATTAAATTAATAAGAGAAAAATTGAAATATTAATGTCCTTTTTTTCCTCTGGGTTTCTGTTTGATTGGTTTGAACTTTGGTTAATTACGGGCTCACATGGAGTGAAAGACTGTTGACTATTTTTCACAAAGTTTGCTTGGCTGTCTCTTCTGCAGTGGGCTAAATGCAAAATGACTCAAACAGATGAAAAACATTGATGGCACTTAAATAAATCATCAAACAAACTATAACGGTGCATTATTATCTCCAAATTATTGCACTTATTTTGTCAAATTGTCATAAATAATGACATTGTAAGACCTCACATCCCTGCATCTATATCATGGGTCTATCTATTATTAGCATTATGGCCAGTGACTATGAAAATTTATTACATAGAGTGATGTATTTCTGACACTTATTTTACTTTTTTTGACTATGGATATATAAATAACTTAAATTATTTTAACATTCTGAAAGTAAGGGTATTAAATCTCAGCACAGGTACAGTATATACAAACCAAGCTCCTGAATTACTGCATCATTGAAGCGTGGTATGGAGGCAATCAACCTGCAGTATTGTTTGGGTCTTCAGGAAAACCACAGTGATTTAACAGTTGCCTGCTTGGAACATAATTTGAGTTTGTAACACTGAAATTTGCTTTCAGTCCGTGAATAGCCACCTTTTAAGGAAAGACCTTTTTAGGATGGTGCCAGTGAGTATCTACTGGATAACTGTTAAGTTAGCACTCTTCCTCATCATTACTTGCTCATACTGTAGCCATAACCTTTTATTATTACATTTTTGTTGTAAAAAGTACTTTTATGGGGCATTGTTGCAATATACATTTCAGAGAAACAACATTTGAATGTTCATTTAATGACTTATTGAAGCCTACTTTGATTATTTTGGGTATATAGTTTCATCCTATGTCTATTTTTTCATGTGTTCATGTGATCAATTTTCCAGGCCTGGTCCTCAAGGCTCTCTGCTCTGCATATTTTTGATGTGTCCCTGCATTAACACACCTGATTCAGATGACTCCAGTTCAGAGAAAGCCTGATAATCAGCTATGAATTGAAATCAGGTGGACTGAAGCAGGGAACACCTAAAACATGCTGTGCAGGGGTAACCCTGAGATCCCAGGTTGGGAAACACTGTTCTAGATCACTAGTGTTACTTTTACCTCAGATCCTTGGTTTCGCTGCCTCTTACGGCTGTTGCCCATCTGCTCATTTACTCACCTTTGTTGCATCCAGTAATCAAAGTCCCCAGCTTAAGTACTTCTCAGTTTAAACGTTCCTGCTGTCCTCACTCTGGTTTATTTTTAAGGAAATTATTCTTTTCACCGTCTCTCTGTTTGTGTCCTTAACAACCTCAAATCATAACAAAAATACCTTTTTGATGGTGTTCTAAATATTGATGTGATACAACTGAGATGGTCGTTCAGTTCAACTGAAGGTGCAGTTCATAATACATCATCTCAAGGTCATGTTTCTCAAGTTTAATGAATGAGATTCAAGGTACGCCCTGAACTAGTCCATCAAAGGGTAACACAACATGGAGGCACACATTAAGCTCTAAGAGTGATTCACAGAAGACAGTTAAACTAACAGGCATATTTTAGTCATGAGGAGGAAAGTACCCGGACTGAACCCAGGCATGCATGAAGTAAACATGCAAACACAACGCAGAAGAGCAAAAGATTGATGTTTTAAACTCCGAACTTTCTTACTGCAAGGCAACGGTACTAATAACATTCCCCACCATGCAGCTCATGAACCATCTCCAATAACTGGAAATGGATATGCAGGAAGCGGCTCCATGGCTTTGTCTTTCTCCAACGCTTTCTATCTGGCCATTTCCTGACGTTTTCACAGCGTGAAGGATCTCGAACTACCTTTCTCTAATGGCCGTGGAAACAGGAGTAAGTGCAAGCCGCAGAAATACACACAGTGACTGGACGCCTTTTGATTTAAACTCTACTAGTTTTAGATAATTTACAATCAGCTCCCTTTCACATAACCCGTAACCACTGTGTCAAGCGAGTGACCATTTGTGTCAAAAGTTTCCTGCGTGATTAGTGCTTAGACATTAAAAGGATTAATTCTTAACAATAAGCCTGTCACTGCGATGTCGATTTTTTAAAAAAGATTTAATAAGTGTGGTGATCAAAGGGGTTCTTAGGAGAACTTGACAACCATTCATTGAGAAAGGGCAGGTATTTTTCCTTACCTATTAAGACCTAATTTAAAATTTGTTCAATTTCCATTATTTAAACATCACTGTTCAGCTTAGTCTGGCAAGGAATGATGCATTTGAGTCGGTTCTTTTTGAGCCCTTTTTCGCAGCAGATGGGCCTTCATTCCCCAATCTATAAAAGGCTTAATTATTTATCACAAAGAAATTCCTGTTCTGCAACATTTGGATGTACACCTGAGTGAAACATGCTGGTGAGAGCTTTTAAACAGTATGAAAAATTCACATCCCACAAGCCATTTTCTGTATGAAGGCAATAAAGTTAAATATTGACGAGAAAGCAAAGCTCTGTTGTAACATGTGCTGCTGGCATGTTTGGTTGTGACTGATTTCAATAACCAACAGCCAGGTGTGTTGCAGAAAACAACAACCAGGAGGCTGAATATCTAAGGGAGCGAAAGAGACTGAAATAAGAATAATTACTCTTGATCACTGAAGTTGTGTTGTTACCTAGCGTTGATTTGTTTTTGTTTTATTATTAGTGAACAGACTTAAACAAATATTTATTTGTATATTAACATTGCAGTGAATAATACATCTGTTGTTTCTTCTGAACTTTACAAAGTAGAATCGTGACTATTTTTTTTCCAATCTGGAAAAATGTCTAAGTTTTTATGTATTTATTTGTTTACTTATTTATGTTAGCAAGAGAAAAGTGTTGTTGGCTAAAAAGGACTCTAAACCGCAGGAACAGCCTTTATCTGTGGCCTGTTGCCTCGGCTCCCTCTGATCTGTGAGACGGTCATCCATCATTTCTTCGTTTCCATGGTGACCAAATTATCATGAATGTTTTAAATTGTGTTGACCAATAGAGTTCTCGGCTGTAAGGGATGATTTAAAACTTGTGCACAGCGCCACACATTTATTTACAACTACTCTCCAGCTCCAGAGGCAACTGGTAATCCCCGACCATTTTTCAGAGAGCTGAGGAAAATACTGCACCCACAAACAATCAGGACCTAGATATTTAATTTTTTTTATTATCATTTTCCTCTTAATCATCAGTTGCAGGTGTGAAAATCAACTCAAATGTAGTTAAACTGTTGTTAATAATGTAGTAAGTCGTACTCATATTGAAAGTAGTTTAAAAAAAAAAAACAGTTGGCTGAGACTCACAACCAAAATAAGGAAAAACTCTTTGATGGGTCTATCTACTGGGTAGAATGTACAATGAGGCAATGCTGGGGATGCTGTTGCCTCCTTGTGGTGTGCAGGAAAGGAGAAGCTCAAAATAGTTTATTAGTCATTTTCTATGTATTCCATAAGAACATACGTTGTTTGGTTGCCATTTGTTCATGTAAGTTTAATCATTCTACGTGTTTACGTTGGTCTTACAGTCGATTGCTCTGTATAAAATCAGACGATAGTTTCAACAAGACATGAAAGAAAAGTGTCTGATGAGTCAATTACAGAGCATTTAAGTTGTTTTTATTTACAATAATAAGAGCACTTATGTCAGCTTATGTATTGCACACTGTTGAAAGGGAGTGATTCTTGGCAGAGGCATTTGTTATGTTTTATTGATGAAGATGCTTGTATTGCAAAGGGAGGGATAGAAAAACTTGCACGCTCTGCTCGGGGGATGTGATCGCTCAGTACATTAAAATGTATGATACAAGGGAGCTGGTGGGATGGTTATCTATGTGGAGAGAGCAAAGATGAATAAATATTGAAACGTCTTTATGAAATATTAACACCAACACAAACAATGAAAGTAACTGAGGGATTTAGGAGTGGCCAAAAAGCCCACAGGGGATACATTTTCAATTGCAGCAAGCTGTGTACAGTCTTTCAGACATCTTTCACTGAGGGGGTAATAGAAGTAATTTTTTTGAAGCATTTCAGATGAACTCCTTCATGCCCTGGAAAAAAAAAAAAAAGATTCTTTAAGATCGCATGTTTCCCCTCAGAGAATCCTCTGTTTTTAATGCATGTTTTGGAGGCAGAAATGCCGGAAGCAACGCTGTGCATAAAATATAAAGACTTTTGGGGATGTTTGATTTATGGTGGGTGTAACTTTTGATAGAATATTTATTTAAAAGACTGCTTGTAATAAAGATGAGTATTTCTCTCCCAGCGGGACATGTGTTTCGGTGTTGTCATTGTTGGTCTGATAAAGTTTTGCCGTTCCCTTGATTTTTTTTTTTGTTTTGTTTTGTTATGTTTTGTTTTGAGCTGAAAAGTTATGCAGGTGTTAACATCACAGCCACCAGGTGGGTTCATTTGCTATGATAGTTTCAGAGACATTAACTACACTAAGTTACACGTGGTCTGCAGATCAGTGAAAACAGTGAGAAAAGAACTTTGAGGAATGGGTTTTTGTAGATACACTCATACCTACACCACCAAGAGGAAATGGAAAGCATCTGATGCAAAGATTCAAAACACAAAATAATAGGACTCTAGATCGATCCAGATGTGTTATGGAAGACCAAAACATGCCTCTCTCGCCTGCCAATCCAATGGTTGAATCTAGCAGATGTAAAAAATAAAGTGCGTCTCTTCACTAAAATAATATTTGGCACAGAGTGGATTTGTTTTTTTCGTAGGTGACTGTTCAGGTGACAAACTCTTAACCCTGCGGCAAAGAAGGTCCATTAAAACTTCAATGGATGAGTTTGGATGGAAGAATATGAGTACCCTTCATAGTGTCCTGACCTCACTCAATACAACATCCTCGGGATGAATTAGAGAGGTGATTATGATCCAGACCTTCTTGTCCCACACCAATGTCTGATCTTTCAAATGTGCTTCTTGGAAAATTATCCAAAAAGTCCATAAACACCACAATAAACTGATCTAGAATTGTTGAGGCAGTCAGAGGTACAAAATTTGAGCCAATATCCTAAAAAAAATCCTGTGGATTAAGAATCGGTTGCCAGTCAAGCTCATATCTGTAGACAAGTGAGCACTTTCAGAAATGTAGCATATTTCTGGTGAAAATTAAATAAAAAGATTCTGATTGGTACTTAATTTTCGGCCAGAGTGGCTTATTTTAAGTTGGATCAGAGGTGGGGAAATGATCCGTTTTAAAAACTGAAACAAGATGTGTTTATTGGACCCTCATAATGCTAAAACAGGGAAAGCGCTGACCATACAACACAGAGCTTCAGTATTCAACTTAAACTTTTTCCACACGGGATGACAAGAACTTCGATAGTATACCGACATATACCCCATTTTTCCATTTATGTTGCAACCCATAGGTGATCTGAACAGATAGTCGGGTTCCTATGCCTCATGCGTAGGAGTCTCCAGCTGCATGCCGTACGCCTGCCTCCCCTGTAGACATGCTGCCATTCATCGCCTCATTACCATGGAGGAGAGGAGTCGAAGACGGGTGAAGGTAGGCTGCACAGACTGCAATCAGCTCCCTGTTGCTGTTTTTCACGCACCACATATCACATCTTAGTTTCTCCATGCTCCAAGGCCTCCAGTAATAAAAGTTACCATAAGCTGACAAGTTAAATAAAATAATGAAAAAAAAAAAAAACTCTTTCAGGACGGAGGTGTGAATCAAGAGTTTGAAACAAATGTTTAAATACAGACTGATGTCTTAAAGTTAATATTGTAACTTTAAAGGCTCCTATTATGTCATTTCTTAGGCTATGTCCTGTCCAAATAAATTAATATATATTTACAGTTCTTTAACTCCCCCCGAAAAAACATTTTTCAGGAATAAACAGTGGCTTGTTGTTTAATTACACTTCTTCCAAAAGGTTTCAAGCTTACCAGCTAAGCATATAATGCAACAAGATAGATTTTCATATAGGTGTACTGCCTGTTTCAGCACTATTTAAAGTTTGGTCATAAATTAAGACCTAATGCATTATTCATGACAACACGTTCAGTGTCTCCAGAGGGAGGGGCTGGGGTGTTACGCAAAGTGAGGATCTCTCTCGTCTGCTCATTCTTTAACTATCCATCCTAGTCTCTGTGGCAGCTGTCTCCATTATCTCACTAATGGTCTGAATCAATGTTGCTCTTTACCCTCACACGCGTCAAAGCCACAAAATCATACAGGTTGCTTATACAAACTCATCAGCATATTAACGGATCAGGGGTTTCTGTAAAGCCAAATCCCATTTGATTATGCGCGTTATCTTTACTCCTACACTCAAAGCCCTTAATTCAGATGCTGATACGACTTCATATTTCAGTGCAAATATGGTGTATCTCTTTAAAAGGATGTTGTGTCATCATATGTTAGTTACACAACTGAGCAAGCCAATACATCGCATCTATCCGTGTAGTCATAGGGGTTGACTGCACGTTGCAGACGTGTTGCCAGTCCATCACACGCCAACCGAGAGGCACAAAGAGCAAACAACCATCGACACACACACATTCACATATAAGGGCAGTCAACCTAACATGTTTTTGATCAATGGGAGGAAACCAGAGTGCATGGAGTGAAGCCACAAATAGAGTGGGAGAACATGCAAATTCCACTGTGAAAGAGCAAAGGCCAGGACTGAACCCATGTCGTTTTTGTTGCAAGGCAACAACGCTATGAAGTTTGCAATATGCAGCCCAACATCCACATATAACATGTAAAACATACAGACTCCATCATGTTTTAAAACCTTTTTATCTTATACTAATGTTCTTGCTAAAAGAAACAATGCTTTTGTATGTAAAACAGTAAAAGCTTTTTATAGTTTGGGAATTCTGTTAGTTTTATTCCTCCTACAAATAATCAACCAATATTTTAGAGAGAGATTATCATTGTTACAGGAAATATTTTAAAGATTTTTTTCCCCCCATTAACCAAAAAAATACCTCTGTGGTAAAAATGCAGGCTGATAAATAATTTATTTAATAGGCAAGGCAACTTTATTTAATCTGACCCTGAAAAAGTAAAAACATTCAGTAACCTTTGGTCTTAGTGCACTAATTCATAAATTGTTAAAATAAATTTATGATAGCCAGAAATATTTTATTCAGTTAAATCTTGTCAATTCAAACAAACACCGATTCTCCAAGAAAATGGAGGGTAAAACAACATGCACAATGAGGAAGTGTGATAGAAAATTCAAGTGGTATCTTTAAATCAACCACAACAGTTTATTTTGACAACTGAGAAACTAGAAAATGTTAAGATTTACGGGCTGTGGGTGGTTAATGTCATTAGTAGCAACATAACACAAAGTAAATACACAAACCTGGCAAAATCTATAACCTTTTACATGCACAAGTTGTGCTTTATAGTAGATAGGTGCTCCAGGTTAGTTTCATGGAACTTGCTAGAAACCCAGTTTCCTTTGGACAACTGGTTTAATGCACTCAAGCTAACTAGTTGTGAGAGGTAAAATGAAAGACAGCATGCAGTAGAAAGACCGACAGACTGTGGAGAAAAACCACAACAATTTTCTCACTGGAGATCTAAAGACTGCAAACGTGGCATTGTGAATGTTATTTGGTGTTCTCTCAGTGGGAGGTATTGGTTCAGAGTGGACAGAGCCAGACTGAATGCTAAATTCTGTCAGTGCTGAAAGGTGGGAGAAAGTGTTGACAGCAATTTCGCCACAGGGTCTGAGCATACACACAGAGCACCCCAGGCTGCTTGGCCTATACACATTGCCTGATTGTCATAAATTGAGATGCTGTTTTAGAACACAAACAAACCTTACTGTGAGCCAGTGAGCTTAGATACTGAAACACATCAAAGTGAACAACTGAGGGGCAAAAGAGTCCGTTAGTTTACATCATTATAGATATTACTTGCAGAGAGATTACAACCAGGAATAATGCGATGTCCTATAAGTTTGATACCGTCTCATGGCGAATTCACACCGACCTACCAGTGAATTCTACTGTCTGTTTTGAATGTGCAATCTGCTTGACATGAATTAATTTTTACAGAACTAACATGTTGCCCTCGAAGAAAACACGCAAATGACTCTCTATGTTGTCTTTTAGAAACTGAACTGACCTCAGATCCAGAATTGTTTCTCAATTCTGCTCAAAACTCATCTGTTCAAGGCAGCCTTCTCACTTTAACTGTGTAGTTCTTCTGTGGTTTTGCGTCTTGTAGTCATTTCTTTACTGTTTATTTCGTGTCTTTAATGTCGTGAAGTGTCCTTGGGTGTTTTGAACGGTGGCGTCAAATAAAATGCATTATTATCATCATCATATATTTCATTGCCCGTTAGGACTTTATCAACAAATGAGGCTGTTGGTGCATCAGAACTGCTCATCAATTCACTTTTTTTTTTTTTTTTTTTTTTCAAACATATGCATTATATGTAATCACGGTTCAGATGCAGGAATAGGAAATGAGAGAGCCAAAAGTGCTCCAGGTGTTTCCGGAGTGATTACAATTAAGGATCTGAACAGAAAATGCATTTTCATTTTACAGTCAAACACTGCCTGTTTTCATCAGTGAGAACCTTTTTTTTCCCCAAAGCTATGAACACTTAAAACTTATTACAGGAATCCATTGTATGAAAAAATGATGAAGCATGGCCCGTCTAATGGCCCGCGACATCACATCTGAGATTCCCGCACTCTATCTCGCAGTGCACTTACTTTCCAGAGAGAAAGTATTTTCCTCCCGTCTCATCCATCTCGCTTATGCAAATGACTCCCTTAATTTGGTTAGGGGCAGACTCATATGGGAGATAGGAGAAAGTACAATCTTGTTTACCTTAATGCGCAATGTTTTCAGCCCGGTTAACCAATTCAAAGGCTCATTTAGTTGTACTACAGGCAGGGCTGAAAAGACGAAGAGAACTTGGTTGTGAACATAGTAATAAGAACGTATCTTGTGCTTTATGACTGGTGACTACAAATGGTGCTAAAACACTTACAATTGTTTACAGTATTGACTTTCTATATTGAAAGAGTCAATTAAAAGTCAAGAAGTATATTTTATTTAACGGAGTCGTACAAAAAAAAAAAAAAAAAACCACTCGCTGCATAACGAAGTTTGTAGCGTCGCTGCGGCATAATACGACTTTTACGGCCCCACTCACATGCAAAGTAACATATAAGCTAATGCAACCCCGCTGTGACATAACCATTGAGATGTGAACAATTCCCCCTGCAGAAAGCAACAATAATGATCGAAAGTGGCACTGAGAACAAAGGGCCGAGGTATAATAATTACAGCTGCCACTGACCCTTCTGTGATAGCTGAGCACAGTGAGAGGGCACAGGAGAATAATTGTTGCCAGCCGGATGCAGTCATTTCACGGTGAAAGTCCACTCACTGCGGTACACAGGTCTCCTTTCTTGTTCCATTTCACCCCTGTGAGCCTTTGTGGAAAAACAGAAGATTAATTGCTCCTTTATTCGGACTCTGACACTTCCTCTCCAGGTCAGCTGTCAGTGATTTCACCCTTTTAAAGTGGTAAAATATGGGCAAATACACATATACAGTATGTCGTGGACTTTCATGTTTGAGGGGGGGGAAAAAAATGCTGCTCTGTGTCCCAGCTTGAGTTTAAGGTCACAAATTCAAAACTGGACTTTCTTCTTCTTCAAGATTCAGGGTCACATGATAATAATGTTTCTCGTTAAGAGATTGTTTAAAACCCTGGTATAGATTAACATTACATAGATGCTCTTCCTAATCTCTATTGTGAAAGCGTATTTAAAGTCTGCTTCTATAATAGAACGCCATTGCCGTCCTTGCAATTCCAATCGATTCTCATCTCCCGGCACAATTCAGTCTGGGCTTTACCCCTTTGAGCTGGATTTCTCCAGTAAACTTTACTCATTAAAACCAGCCCTTTAACTAGCTACCTTCTTATCAAATAAATAAAAAGTCCTACATATTTCTTGTGAACAAAAACACGCAGCCTAGAGGTTAAGGGTCCCACATGATGACCGAAAGAAATAGTTTTTGAGATATAAAATATTCAGGGTGATCCTCACTCTAGAGTGAAAGTGTCAGATGCAAAATAAATGCCACTGAACAATTTTGACAGTGTCAATGCCTCTGCATGTGCAACCCTTAACCTTTAACACCACCGTCACACCACTCTTCCTTCTCTTTCTCTCTCTGGCAGCTTCCCTCATCAGTTTAAGCCTGAGAGTCGAGTCACACCAGTACGCTCCACTGGATCCTGCGAAAAGATGGTGGTGTGAAAGGCAGCCTGAGGGACACAGTGCATACCTATTTGTGTGTGTGTGTGTGCGTGTCTCTGTGAGTGTGAGGGCAGGTAAGTGGTCATCCAGGTTATCGGCTTCTAGCGATGACACTGCATCATTACCTGTGCACCTCCATGGGTGTGACATTCAGCTCACGCAGCTCTCTGGTCATCCGGTCATTTTTTTTTTTTTTTTTGCACACATACACCTGCAGGGAAGCACGAAAACTGTCACCTTGTCTGAATTTGGTTGGTCTCAGACAAATACAGACTTTTCTTACTGCAGTAGACAGAGAAGAAATATCTTAAAAGTCAATTTACCAAGACTGATCAAAAAAAGCTCAGGAAAGAAATATAAGTGAGCATTTGGCGATGTGGCTCTTCTTAAGCCTGCTGCCATGAAAACATTGTTTGTTAATTTTGCTTGGTCTTTACAATGTCTTGTTTTGACATGCATTAAATAAAAACATCTTTAAAAGCTTCAGAGATCACTAAAATGAAGTACATTAAAATTAAACAAAGAACTCCATATAAAGATTCTAAGAGCTTGTGACAGAGTAACTGTGCTTTATTTGAACTGGAATCTCTCTAACCTATGATAAACGATAAATAAAGAGTCAATTAAATCAGAGGTATTTAGAGCTTCCTACCATGTAAAAAATTAAGAATTATTATAACTTTTAATGAATCCAAAGAAGAATTTGTTTCAATCAAAAAAAGTATAAAATTTAATCTGATAAGTTTTTGGAGGAAACACAGAAATGGTCAAAACAAAGTACACCATTTGTCAATTCTTTCATGTTGCAAATGTATTTTTCAGGTTCTGAAATTGTATCGGTCTTAAATGTAAGAAAAGCAGATTTGTTCTGTCATTTATTACGACACAATAGTGGAAGCAAATCAAGTTTTCCTCAATGGTGCAAACATAATCCTGATTTTATGTTGCATAAAAGAAAAACTTTTATGTTAGTCTAACCATGTGCTGGCAGACCTCAAGAGTCCCTTTGACTCTTGAGGTCAAAGGGACTCTTGAGGTTTTCTTCAGTTTTCTTATTTTCAAATTTTTCAAATTCTGTGAAAGATAATCATAATTTCATTTTTCTCTTTCAAAATATTTCCTGCTAAAAGAAGAAAGGCATCATTGAGAACTGTCTGATTAAGTTTAGCAGCTGTTTTCTCCTGGCATTTCTTGCTTAGAGAAAATAAACCAAAAAAAATATATATATATTTTCCTTTACTTTGTAGCAAACTTTTGACAAAACCATTTCAGCGCCTTAGTTATTCCTGAAATCATTGTCGTGAACTCTCAATCATCGTGGACTTGCTGGTTTTTCACAGTTCCGTCTCATGCCATCCCACATTGTGCAACATAGCCTCAGCAGCGTCTCTGTGTGAGCGTCTGAACCATCTGGCAGCGCAAACGTGTCTTCAGAAGCTTTGCTGGTGAGATGGCGGGGAAGAGGCGCTCACCCCGAGGCACTTCCTCTGTCATCTATCCTCAATCCTGCTGTGCAGACCATGAACATTAGCTTCCCAAAGTACTCCAAGTAATCACGTTCTGCCTCGCAGTAGCCAAAACAAAGATTGCAGGGGGATTTACTGATGCCGCAGTTGGCACGGAGAGCGCAGCCTGACAGTGAGCGAACACTTCATTCACAAACGTTTCATACAAACAGCAAGTGTCGAACTGAGATGTGAAACAGGCTTAATTTGTAAAAAGATCAGCATGGAAGATCTTTTGTTAATGCTCATGTTAATGAATGCTTACACTGAAACTATTTGGATCTCCAGTATGTATTTGCTTCCCTGCAGAGCACTGTTTGGCATCAAAATGTAATTTGTGGCAAATTGCTAAGTGAACGTGGGGACGCTTTTTGTCCTGCATCCTCAGATTTTCACCACCGAGACATCTGCTGCAAATCTGCGACAGACAAGCTGATGTACGAGAAAAAAGACAGACAGCTGTTAGGAAGATGAAGCACACACACAACCACGCACGCACGCACCCAAGTCCATCACTGTGATTCAGCAACACAGCCCGATATATTTTCTTCAAACTCCATCTGGACACAAGACAAATAGAGTCATATGCCGGCCAGCGAGGTGACCATAATTTGTTTGCCTGCATGACTGCAATATTCGGTTTCTCTCCAGGTTAGAAGACAATTACTTCCTAGCAAACACGACTGGACTAAATGGGCCACAGCGCCCAGGCCTACCATCTGTTGCTCGCGAGCAGCCGGATGTGAGCGTGAATGGAAAAATGGTGTCCAATTAAATGTCGCATGGGCAACACTCTCTGGCCTCATCTGGTGTATGGTTGTACATTTGCGTCAGCAAACCTCCATGTTATGCTCACAAACATGGTTTCGAAGTAAATGCATATGGAAAACAGGAGCCCATGCGCAGGGAAGCAAAAAAAAAAAAAAAAAGAAGATGCAAAGAAAAGCTTTCACTGGGTTTGGATGTCTGAACTCTGCAATCTGGAACAGCTTAGCGCTGTTCTCAGTGATAACTTTCTATAAATATAGAATGTCTTTCCCAAGCTCAGCTGGGGGCCCAATCACCTGAAAGTCTCTTCTATGGCTTCTGCAAAACTTTGAACTTCAGCTAGAAGAAATTGCTTTTAAGGAAAGATTTTTACAATCTTGAAAGCGTTCCATCGTCTGAATCGCTCTCTGCTGCTGCTTGAAATTCATGTAGGAATCAAACGTTGATGGCCGTCCAGTGAATCTTGAATTTAATCTCAATAAATGCAAACATAAAGTTACAAAAGTATTCATACCCCTTGAACTATTTGCTATCTTGTCACATTACAGAAGACTGATTTATTTTATTGGAGGTCTATTCAATAGACCCGGGGGTCTCTCAAGTAAGACTCCCTGGTCAGTTTGGTGTTTCAGAACAACACCAAATTGTTCTGGGAAAGACAAGAAAATATTTGTAATTTTTAAAGATGTTTTAAGTGTTATTTTTCTTCCACTTTAATAATCCCATACCATGTACTAACCTTCCAAATAAGAAAGGTTGTCGTTCAGACAAAGAGCTAAAAACTGTCCAGACTTTCAGGACACGTCTGCTTTTCAGTAATTCCACCAAAACCGAAGGAGTAAGAAACGCCCTTTGGATTTTAAGTTGAATTTCACGATGCTACAAAATAAACAATCCTACAAGCTAACAACAATCACCACGTTT
This sequence comes from Poeciliopsis turrubarensis, assembly GCA_010277015.1. Lineage (NCBI taxonomy): Eukaryota > Metazoa > Chordata > Actinopteri > Cyprinodontiformes > Poeciliidae > Poeciliopsis > Poeciliopsis turrubarensis. The sequence goes on from VMRN01000014.1 coordinate 3,162,817, forward strand.
AGTCTTTTGTTTGCACAAACTGTGGCAAGAAGTGGCCCCCCTTCTCATCTGAAGCTGCACCTTTCTTTGGTGCAACTCATGAGGAAATTAAATAAATACAATATGCAAAACCATGCCAAAGCTAATTAGCAGCAGGCCGCCTCACAGTGAATGAGAAATACAATTAATTTGCTTGTGTGCAGTGTGTGTGTGTGCGTGTGTGTGTGTGTGTGTGCGTGTGCATGTGCGCGAGAGAGTGATTTACATGTGTGTTTTGTGTTGTTTGCAGTTGAACACCAATGTCTTTGTCTGTGTTCTCTTTGGCTTGGTTTTACCAATCTTCTGCAGTTCTTTATTCTTTGCCTTCTAAAACCATTGTACAGGCATAGATGAGTTTACTCTAAATTGTGTTCATGCACTTTTTATACGTATCATTAGGAAATGTTTGCTTTTTACTATTACATTTACATGCTATTACTATTACATGCTACTGTGTGGACTAAGTAGCATGTAGCATAACTCTGTCCGTTATCTGCGATGAAGGCTGCTTGTTTCATGTAGATTTTCAGCTCAGTTTACCAGCAGTGTTTCCCTGGCTGGATGCTTTCCAGAAACAACTCACAATGTAATGATGAGAGGCCATTAATATGTTGGAAACAGCCTTGTCTGCTGCAATTTATTAAAGATGATTGCACATTTTGGCAGCAGCTCCTGTGATGAAAATCACCACTGGAATAAAACTACCTACTCAAATTTAAAATCAGTTAAGTGTTATATTCGATTGGGTTTTTTGCCCGTTATTGTTCAATTACTTTTGTTGAATTAAAATTAGTGCTAAATGTGTGGTGTTGTACTACAGTAACTTAATATTGCGGCTCATTTCATGAATTTGAGATTTTAAAGAAAGTTGTTTGAAACTACAAAAATGTGCATTAAAAGTTTGATCCTTTGTTGTATTCTGAATTTTAGTAGATGTTCTCGGTGCAAAGCTCCACATTGATTCTATTTTCTATGTGAAAAAGTGTGCAAATTATTATAAATGTCTTGATTTTTGGCATTTTGTTCCCACAAATATAGACGTTCTATGTCACGTCAGGCTAATAAAAGACATAAAATAAGCTGAAAGAACACAAAAAGTAGTTTTTAAATGATAATTTTACTTATTTGGGGAAAAAACTACCCAAACCAACCTGTAAAAGTAATTGTTGCCAATTTATGACGCATAAGTGAGTTAGTTGGGTGAATACTTTTAATTTGTGTTTTTGACTCGGTTATCTTTATAGTTCAGCAACGTTGAGACATTTTGGAGCAGGATCAGTGTGCTTAATCATATCTTTTCAGCCAGATAAGTCTATCCTTTGACTAGACCACCAGTGGGTTGTTTTTCTACAGAGGCAGCGCGGCTGTGCATGACGTGTAGAGGAACAGTACGTTTGTCCTCCAGTGCTGTCTGCATGCGCGAAATGTCCTTATGTAAACAATAACATGCGGGGGGTCCATATTTGTAAGTTAAGTCGGTGCTTCACCAGCTTTGAACCTCTCCACACATCACTGTTTTAGATTTACATCAGAAGCACACCTTCCAAAAAGTTCCAAATTTGTTTCATCAGTCCAGAGAATATCTTCCCAAATCTCTTGGGGATCATAATAGTGTTTTTTTAGGCATCATTTACATCTTAGTGTTAATTTTGGTTAGAAGTGGTAAAGATTTCTCATTTACGGCTCTTCTGCCTCCTGGATGAGTCAGTGATGGACTCCTGCAATGATTTGGAGGAGTGATCCAAAATGTGACAGCTTCCCGCTGGCCTTGGTTTTCTCCATTTGGTATAGATAGCAAGAGTCCCAGCCTCTTAGCAATCGTATTATTACTAATTAACTCCTTATCTTGCTTAAATGTTGGCATATGTCAGCCACATTCTTTCATTGGTAACACTATTCAAGGAAAAGATCTGCCTTCTTGATCCTGACCCAGAACCACATGCAAACATCTGTTTTCAAAACTTAGAAAAAGGCAATAGAAGTGTGCCTGTTCTTTTTTTATTTTGTTGTTTTTTTTTTATTCTTCCTTGCTTTTTTTTTTAAAGAAATTAGAACAAATAAACAAACAAATTACTGTGAATGTTCCAATGAAAGGCCAATTTTACTTTGCGTAAAATTAAGACTGAGGCCGCAAAATACGGTTGTGGCATCACAACCGTATTTTGATAAACACTGGACAATACTAGAAACAAATCTGGCAGAGGCTCCGAAATTCTTCAAAATGGACTGGGAGTTCATCAGCGACTGCAAAGAAAGCACTGGCCCTGCCATTCGATAGTGGACGTGGACTGAATCGAAGCCTTCAGTAGTGACAGTAACAAAGAGCGCTTTATAGCCAGACCCAATTTTACTGATACACACATCTCACCCGGCCCCACACATCAGAGACCAAAAAGACAGTGTACAGTCGAAATGCTGGCCCTCATCTCACCTCTCAAAGAGCTTTGTGACCCCGTGGTTCCCAGCTGCATTCACGCTGCCTGACACAAGGTTCAAAGTAATTTCTCCCTGATGTGTGTGGGAGTGTGCTGTGTTTGTGTGGGGTGGAGAAAAGAGTAAATTAGGGGGTTTGTTCAGACTGCTGTGTGGCCTTTTTGTGCGTGATCTTTTGTGTTGTGTCTGCGCCCTTGAAAGCACATTTTGAAATACATATGAGTCTATACTGTGTGTCTCTTTGTGTGTTATGACAGCCACCGCTTAACTGAGCCAAACATCTGTCACAACAGCCTGCTCTCGGGTCAATCTACTTCACGATTGACTTTAATAGAAAGAAAATAAACACATTCTCCTCTCTGAAGGCCTATAGCAGAAGAAAAAAAAAAGATATATATATATATATATATATATATATATATATAATTTTTTCTACAGATGTGGTGCACGAAAAAAAAAGACAATAAATGCTTCGTTTCGAGGATGGTTTCAAGCGTCACTCTCCTCGAATAGTGTTACCAATAAAAGAGTGCGGCTGACATATTTTAAAAGAAGGAGGACGTGGAAGTTGTGTCTTTTTAAAGCAACTATAAATAAATCAATTTACAGAGCCGTAATACAAAGAGCTTTCCTCGGAGACGACTGTTTTCACGTCAACAGTATAATGTGTGTCTTCTAAGAGGACACAGAGAGAAGTGAGCGTGAACAGATGTAGGTTGATGCACCTCAAAGGACTCATCTTAACCCCATTCTCTCCCCACCATTTATTTCAGCACAAAGGCATTTTCTTCCATCTACAAGACCCATTTAACACATGAGTGGCAGCAGGCTCGCAAGTGCGCCGAGGGTTCATAAAATTGATGTACCTCGACATCAGGCTGACCTCTGTCAGATACTTCTGTCTGCCCGCGCTTTCTCTGAAAAATGCAGCAGAAGCCTTCCGCTCCATCTCATCCTGGAGCTTTATTCTTTTATCAAACGCCATCGCTAAGGCAACTCTATTTAAGCCCCCGTTAAAAATATGCTGCACCAACAAGACATTTTGTGTGTTCGAGACCTTACAGAGAGTAGATGATGTCGTAGCTCAGTGGAATAGCTTCAGGAAGTTTGTATGTTTTTTTTTTAAATGGATTTTACAAAAATAATAAGCTATGCATTGAAAAATATCTTATTGAAAGACTAGTGATATTAAATAATTCTTCTCAGTAGTAAGGAAAAGTCAAGATATATTATCAGCGCTATCTTAAGAGCTTTTTGACAATCTCAACTGAACTGACTTTCTTTACGTTTCATTTAAATTCTACAATTCAAACAAATGCACTTATTTCATTTTATAAGTAGCTCTATTGTGTAAAGTATTGTGCATTATCGTGGCCCTTACCACACACTAATACCTCTACAACCTACATTAAATGTACTTGTTCGGTAAATTCAGATCGATATACAACACTGGTACTTGTTGAAACTTTAGCGTTAATATTCATTATTAGTATTAATAATCACTCATTTATTAGTATCAAATCTTTTTAATAATTTTTAATATACCCCAAAGATTGTTGGAGTATATTAATTCTGAGACTTGAAGAGAACAGAAGATATTCAATCAACCAAATCAACTAAAATTTCAATTAAGCTGACCTTGGTTTATTTATTTAGGTTCACTTCTGACTTACATTTTTAGATAATTGATTGATCTTAACTGAAGAAGAGCGTGTTTTCATTAATGCTCCTGTTTCTCCCAGTAATAGATAATCAAAGTTTGGAAACGGATGAGAGCAGCTCTATTCAGGTTTAGCTTTCATGGTGACAGAATTTGGTGCACTCTCACCCGGATGAAAGATATATCACTAGCTCTTCTGTTTCTCCTGTATTTTGATTCACCTTTTTGCTTGAGCATTTGTCTCAGAAGTCATGCTTGGAGTCAAACTTGAAATAAGAAACTAACTCATTGAGCACTGCCATCAGTACTTCCCCTGATTTCATAAACATTAATTACCTTTAGAGAAGTGTACGAGTTTCATCAGTTTGCTTTTAGCTCACGAGTGAATGATGCAAAAAAAAAAAAAAAAAAAAAAAAAAAGTTTACCACATTTTTTTTTTAAAAAAAATTTAAAAAAAAAAAAAAAAAAAAAAAAAAAAAAAAAAACGTTGACCACATTTACAGTTCAATAGATGTTTTAATGAAAGGAAACAAAGCCAGCGAAGCAAATAAGAGCTATCAGCTATTGGCTTCTTTGGCGTTTTTTTTTTTTTTTTTTTTCAAATGCTGCAATAAAGCTTGGGACCTTCCATGTCATTGCCATGAAACCAAGGCTTTAATTTGTCATTGTATGTGATGCCAGGAACGCTTGCCAGCGAGGGGAATAAATAGGACACAAATGAGTTTCTCTAAAAAGAGCCATGGCATATAGCAGTGAGCACAAGTAATTGACAAAATGCCCCTTAATGGGCTTTTCACTGTGGATTTCTTGAAATGGGCGCAAAATCTCTGCTGCTGAGTCAATTAGTAAAACTTTTCTTTTCTTTTGCCCATCCTCTGCTCTGAAAAGACTCTGTGAAATTGCCACCATCCAGCACAAACAGAAAAGCCTTTTCTTACTCTTGCCTTTCATATAGGTTGTTGAGGGGGAAAAAAGGTTTTTTTGTCTTCAAGCTATTTAGGACCTGAAACAAAGCAAAATACTTCAGTCCCTGCATGTTTGTGGAATGGTCTGAATGAAGTTGCAATAGCAACCGTTGCAGTTATCCTATATACACCAATACAGTCTATGGACCGATTTTGAATTGAGAGAAACATCTAGTACTTTAGTGAAATACAGTTATTTTGCATTAGAACCAAGTACTGTGCTTTGCAAGATTATGACCACCTCTTTAACTTAATATATTTTCTTTATTGAATGTTATTACTTTGTTTATGAGAAACCCAGAGGTAGTTCTTGATGTGGAGAGTGTAAGCAAGTGTCCATGGGGGCAATAGAAATGAAGGAGGGGGAAATGAGCATCAGATTAAAAACAGTAAGTTAGTTGTTGTCTGAAAAGGTTTTCTATTGTTTTTATCATGGCCTGTGATGGAATAGGGTTTTTTTTTTTTTTTTTTTTTTTTTTTGTCTCAGTTCGTAGAATAGGAAGACATGCTGTGTGCAGTGAATTGTGTGCTATGCCAGAATCTCAGATATTGGAAGGGTGTTGTAGAAGGAAATTAGTTTAAGCACCCTTAAAATGGGAACATTTTCTTTTGTAAAAATGTCTTTATCACATATAGAGAAATAAGATGCTTTGAAGTTTGTAACATGCAAAAATCCAGATGTATTAATACTTACAGTAGATTTTTTTATTCGATAGCTTTGTTCTGGTTAATAGCAAGACCAGTTTCTGCCTCTGTGTACGTTGATATGCATGCGTACATGAGTACCACAGAACTTCCACCCAAATGTGTCCATATGGCTGTCAACCAAAAGAAGCCAAAGAGTGCTGATGGCATTGGACTGTATGAAGGCCAAAGACCCAGCTGGCCACCAGCTCCCAGTGGCCACTGCAACCCCAGGACAGGCATGAAAGGGCCCCTCCGACCTCTGGGGAGTGCTTAGTGTCTTGTCGACCATTGTGGGTCTAATGGTCCCCCGCAGTCACACTCAGCATTCATGGCTGGCCATTATACTGGTGGCGAAACCAATCGCTTTGCCACGCCTGTTGAAGTTAAGAGGGGGGACGGAGACTCCTGTTGAGACTACAACAGTGGTTAGATCTGAATGTTCAGACTCAGGCTCAGCGTTGTCTGGTTAACCGTCATCTATTTTCTTTCACATTTACAAGACTTTGTTTCCCTCTTCATACCTTCTCTCTGTCCTTTTCTGTCTAGTCAGCTGCTGGACTGTATGGGGTTGACAGCACCCTCCAGCTGCACCAGAAGTTGCCACCTGTCTGGTTTATAGAAAATGAAGGGTCAGACAAAGGCACAGCGGACAGCCATAAGTCTGAAAGGCTGCATAAGTCTCAGAGGCCTACATAAACTCACGTATGATTGTTATTTTTTTACAGTATACAGTAAGAAATCTGACCCACCTATAATCAAACCTTAAAATGCTTCTTCTCTAGAATTGAAAAAATAAAGAATCCATTCAGTGTTTTATTTTTCCAAAGACTAAGCATAATGTGAGTACAAATTTGAAAAATTATTCTATGAAACCTGCAAAAGACATTGAAAAGCTGAATTAAACTGAAGTAGTTGAAGAAGAGCATAAGTAAAGTTTGAATGGCATTACTAACTGAAAGTATGTGGAAGTAGTCGGCCTGGAAAAAGCACAAAGTTTTTAGCAGAATTTTCAGAAATTATTGGAAGTTCCTTTCATTTAAATGGGGCCCAATATGATCACAAAAAGATGAATATTTCATAAATCCTTGCAGACGTCAATATTAGTGTGAATAATTAAAATCTTCTGTCCTTTGTACATTGCGCATAAGAGAACCCCTTAACTGTTGTTAACGCGCCTTTCATTCAAAGTATATTAGAAATTATTCATTTCCATTCGTACTTGAGTAGATCTGCACAGTCAATATTATTTTTTTCTGTAGTAATTGAGACTGTGATTGCTACTCTTTCCAGGAATAGTGCAGGTCCAAAGTTTATCTTTTAGGAAATGGCACAGAAAAACTCTTATGGTCGTATCTCTTTACTTTGAATTAGAAATTAGGTTGTTTGAATGCTCTCAACAACATACCTCAGTACTTCCACCCTGCCAATAACAAACACAGTTGTTTTTTAATATACCCACTGCAAGCCTATGATCTCAATGTCACCCCATCAAAGCTGTTGTCGATGAGACTGTGAAACACTTTGATGTCTCAACTGTCTCTCTGGTGCACATGGGCCAATTAGTATGACTCTTCTTTGTGTGGAGGCTGTACACCAGCGACCTGATGCTCGGTGTCATGGCAAGTTCAAAGGATTGATACTGTCAAAGGAAATCCCAGTGGAGGCCCGTATGAGTTAGAGTACAACCTCAGCTATGCAAAAACCCTCCGCCCTGCCCTCCAACACCACATTCTTTTGCTCAGAGCCCCTGAGATCCAGGGAGTAGGAACAATATCAGGTTGAGCCTGCAAATTTCCAATTCAGAGTGGAGACTCGTGCACGCCCTCAAGAACTGCAGGATATGGTTGAACATTAAAGAGCACACTCGCACATACGTGCAGACTAGTGGAGAGGGCTTTTGAGATCAATTCAAGTTTATGTGCAGTTAGGCAAGTGAAGTGACGATAGAAAACTGGAGAGTGAAGAGAGAGTTTGTCTTCAGGGAGAAATGAGAGAACAGTCAGAAGTGCAGTTTGAAAACTTGGATTTTTTTTTTTTTTTTTTTTAACTTCTCCCTTTAGTGCATCTTGAATTACTGGAGTAAATGTCATTTAGAACAGGATATATCCTCAGTTTCATGGCAGGGCTTAATAAAACCACGGTGGTCATATCAGGGTGCTTAAATTTTATCATTGTAAGGCCCATATTGTAAAATCTGATTTATATTTAGACATAATGAACACAGTTTCTTCGAGGACACACTAATGGACCAAGTTATTTCTTTTATTTTCAATTATTTTGTGGACAAAGATATGTCCTTTTTCTAAAGTTTGTATTGTAGGAAGGCAGTTCTCTACATAATTTTGTGACCGTATGTTACCAGGTTTTAGCTAAACGAACCAAAGCATTTGACTCTTTTATTGCAGTATTTAAATTCCAAATGCAAAACTCATATTTTGAGAGATTTGTTTTAACCTTCATTCTGCTTTCTGACATTAGAGAACCAACAATACAAAGCTCCACTACAGGACATAGAGAAGGGGGCTTGGCCAGACTGCGGTTGAGTTTCATAGAAGAACCTCAACTGCATTAGATTATAACTATCTCTGACAAAATCCATTAAGAGAAGACATATTGGAAACACTTCAGGAACAGCTGTGTTGTCCATGATGTTCAGTCAGTTGGTGTTTTTCTTGGAAATATCCTCCTGGAGTCTTTTTTATGTCTTTCATGCACCAAAACAATTGCAGAAAGTGTAGGAATGTGTGCATTTTGTGCTCTCTGCAGTTTACCAGTGGATTCTGAAAGGTCTGAGAAGCGAAGACAATAACTCAAGCTCAAGTTGGACATAAAAAAAAAAAAAAAGACAAACTCACTCCTCAGTAGACACGCACACACACAGCCCATGTTGCTTCTTAGTAGTCTGCATGGGATGTTGCCCCCTGCAGCATTACCTGCAGCCATGTCAGAGGGCACCATTAAAATTCAACATGATATCACCAAGTCTCCCTCCCTCCCAGTGACCCAGGAAGTGTTTTAGCATTCAGCACACACGTTAAACAGCAACGACCGACAGCTCTCACAATCCTTCCACATCCTTAAGAACGCTCTCTGCACACAGCAATTTTTGAAATTACAGTGGTTTTGTATTTTTACAATAAAAAATGGGGATGGTTTACAAACAGTTTTATCGTGCAAAAACATCACTCTGCTTCTCTTTTCTTGTAAGGTTCAAGGACTTTGCACTTTGTTGCAGTGATGCTGTACAAAGCTTCTGCAGTTTCTCTTTTTTTTATTAAGTATATAATAACGCATCTCGCCTCATTCTGTAGTAACGTGAAAAATAAGTGAATAAATAAATGCATGTAGAGGAATGAAAATGAAGGTTCAAAATAATCCACTTCACTCCTCAGGGTCTTGAAAGGAAAAAGGGATGGGTTTTAGGGATGGTGCTTTGTTGTGGTACAAGAGTTAATGATGCAGGTGGACTTGTTTGTCCCAATAAACAAATACAAAAACAGAAACCAAGAACACTTATGAGTTATTAGATTTTAAATCTTACAGCTGACATTTCATTTCAGAAAGTTCAAAGGAGCAAGAAATATGTCACTCTACAGTGAAAGAGCTTGACAATTTAATCTCTACACTTTGCAGCAGGAAGTTCAAATACCTTTTAGATTGTGTGATCTGAAATGAAACCATTAACACTCAGGAAGTCATCTGTGTTTTCCTCCCAACATAGGAAGTTTGATAAACCACATGAAGAACTGCAACAATTAAAGAGCAAAGCTGGGGATGGCTTCGAAGGTGGGAAGGATTTTGACGCGATGCTTGACCAAAACCCAGTGCAGCTGCTGCAACCTGGATAAGGCGTTGCTGTAGATGGCAACGGCTTAGGTCTGCACTACCTGAAGCTTGAGCTTTGGATTCTGAGGAAAACCTGACAGAAGGGAATTGCAAAAATTAAGGTGGGATGTGACCAAGTCGCGTGCAAGAAGGGCAGCACTTTGAGGCGTGAGAAATAGACGAAGATGATAAACACTCCCTGCATCAATCACTCTGCAGATGATATAAGTAGACCAAATGGTATTGATGTGAGAGTGGAAAGATGGTGTGCTGTCAAGGATGATGAACAGATACTTAACCTGAGAGTATTGACACAGTAATTGTTTGAGAGGGAGAAACTGTCAACTTCGGCTTAAATGGATTTGAACACAATTCAAGGAAATTAGTTCAATACCCCGCACAAAAATTAGCTGGATCTGATATGGACTCCGGAAAGATCAACTTTCAAGGCAAGGTGACACCACACTAAATTATTACGAGCGCATCGAGAGGAGACATGTAACAATGCCTCAACAACTGATGACATATTTCAACAGAAAGTCTGTTAAGCAACACTATTAGACTGTAATTTTATTGCTGAACATAGTGGCAATTAAAACATTTATATTAATGGTTATCCTCTTAAAAGCCCGTCGATGACCTTAAACATGTTATTTCAAATCTGCCTTCACGTGTTTGAATTTGTAACACCACATTAGAGCCATTTTTGAGTTTCTTTCTGCATGTTTGTTTGGATGAAAACATGAAAGGATCAGTCTGACATTTGTTGACATTTTTGCACACATTCTTCTCATCCACATATGGACACTATGACATGTTTTTTTTTATGCTATCAGCATATACACATGCAGGTTGAGCTTTAGTTGTATTCATTCCTGTCCATAGCTGTGAATTCATTTGAATCTTAAGGTACACACTCTAGAGTCTGAATCTGTGAGGTTATTTATTGAGAGTGCCAAGCTGATGCAGCCTTGCAAAGAATCTATTCTGTCTGGAAGGGGGGAGAAAAGCACTCATGAAGATTTCAGCAGACTCCAGTATCTTTGAAACAGTTCTTTTCAAAAGCACCACGCTGTGTATCCATACATATTTCATCTCTATTGCTCTGTGCATGCTCAAAGGGGCGTTGGGAATTATTTATGTGGTCAGAAAAGAGAAATGAGATAAAGGAAAAGAGAGACAAAGAGACTCAAAGAGGCAAAAAGACAGGTCTGAAGGAAAATGACTCAGGGCAGACGCCAAAGAGATATGTGCTCAACTAATTAAACATCTAAATTAAGTCATTAAGTCTGTGGCCTTTTTTTTTTCTCATCCCACTGCCTCTGGTTAAAAATAATTAAATCTCCCCTAAGTTTCGCTCTGATGCTCTCTTTCACTTTGCCTCCGCACCATTTTGCTGCCTGGTATCATAATAAAACTAAAGATATTGGCATGGAGCCCTAAAACACTGCTTCACGCTGCTCTTCTGGCACTGAGAGTTACTTGAGCATAATGCTGGCATTCACATAAACAGTTGTGTTGTTTAATGCTGAGAGGATGCACTCTTTGACTGAACACGGCATATCGATGAAAACTAAAAATAAATGCCTGCGCTGGGAGAGGTGGGATGATGCATATGTTGGATTCATGCTCATGTATGGAAATATGTGATGGACAAAAGCATCTGCAGAGTCAAAGGTGTGACTCTGCCCGGGTGGTATCAGAACAGCATTAATGTATTAAGATAGCGCAACATAACTGTGCTAATGTGATCAGCACAAACATTGTATTTTATTAGGATTTTATGTTGTGGTGAATAACCAAAGGAAAAGTGGTTTTCAACGTTTTCTGCAAGTACAAATCTGAAAAAGGTGGGTGTGGATTTGTAGTCTGCCACCTGAAGTCAATACTTTGCAGAGGAACAGCATCCTTACTTCATGATACTGCCGCTATGATTTACAGTGGTGATTGTGTGTTCAGCCTGATATGTAGTTATAGTTTTCACACCACTACGAAGACTCCCGCACAGTTAACATCAAACTCTTTAAATGGATGGCAGTGCCATAAGGTTGCAGTTGCCTTGATCATTATACCGTTACCTTTCTTTAAACCTGGTGATGTCATCCAGCATGATCCGTAGCTGTACCGGTGATGCATGATCATCAACCGTTTGAAGTTGCTTCATTTTTCACTCCCCCCTTGGAAACAAACACACACACAAAAATACTATTTAAAAACAAAAATATATTGCAAAAATACGACGTATACTCATGTTATAATGAATGTCATTATCAATGACAGTCCTTGCCATAAATAACGAATGTTCTTTGTTCTTCTGAACTTTATAACACCCTAATGGCCAGTTTCACACAATAAATACATAGAATGACAATGAGTATAAAAGCATTTTTGATATGAGTTGATGATTCAGGGACTTCAGATGTAAATTCGCCTTCATGACAAATTCTGGCAAAAATTGTAATGCACATCTTCTCTTAAAATAAATAAACAACAATAAAAATGCTGAATGTTTCATTTGTTTAAAATGTATACACAAGACTTAAAGGAATAAAACATAATCCTGGGAACATTGTATTTGATAAAAAAAAAAAACAACACAGCTACAGATATGCAACAAAAAAATTACATTTGAAAAACAGAAATGTAGCATAAGGTCCCTGGAGAATTATTGTTCTCCAACATCCCCCTACGACTTGCCCAGCTGTATCAATATGAAATTAAATTACGCACAGATGTTTGTTCACAAATTATGGGAAACTCTGAAGGCAGGTTTTACTGAGGTGTATCAAAATGAATCGAATGAAACCCCCGTTTAGATTTTTATTCGTCAAAAAATATGAAATTCATTTACACTTTTTCTTATTCTCTACAAATATGCAGTACTTTGAGTTGGTCTGTCACAGAGAATCCAGATACAAGACTTTAAGGTTTTTGCCTCTAACAAAGCAACATTAGAAAAAGCACATGAGGAATGAATAGTTTTGCAAGGCTCCATATACAACACATTCAAATAATCGTTCCAGACCAAATTTGTCAACAAACACAAATGGTCTCATTGTGCATCTCAGACAAGTGACGTTAACTTACTGAGAGGCGGAGAAAGAGACAAAAGAATAAGGATGTATACGCAAATTAGCAGGGGAAGAGAAGGAGGGGGGCATATTTGTCAATTAGTATGCAAATGCATGCGAGTGCCTCCCTCAGATATCCAATCAGGCTGTCATCTCAGCAGGGGTTGTGATTATGAAGTCCCTATGAAGTGTGGCTCTTAAGACTGCTATGCAAAATAAGGGACAGGGCAGGCTGGAGACAGGGTGGCTCTGTGTTAGCATGACAGCACCTCACTTGATGTTCCCGATGTACATGCACGTGTCATCATTACGCAGCGACTGATACGGCTTCTTTTGAAGTCAACCCGCTCAAACATCTTTGAGGACGTTGTGTCTTTTAAAAGACGTATGCTAAGGACAAAAATACGTTGAAGAAAACAATTAGAAATATAGCAGCGTGTAACAGTGAAATTAAATTTTGTCTGATTTTCCTGTTGTCAAAATTAAATCATACTCTTACTTAGAGACTTAGAGGTAAATGTGACGCAATATTAAAAATCAATAAAATTATCTCATGCCATGTAGACAAGATACATCTGTTTTAGTCTTGTACAAAGTTGAACATATTTTAGAGTAATATTTGTCATGCTTACTCTACTATGTTATATCTCCTGACACAAATTGGACCTGCATGGCTGGGCCGTCATGTGGAAATTGATTCTCATTTTGTCTCCTCTCTTTGCGAAAAGGGGATATTTGCGTCCATTTTTTTTTTTGTTAGCCTCATGCATTCTACCCCTTCTTGTCACAAACCCCTGGCAAACCTTTCGCCTCCCTCTGCATACAAAACTATTGTGTGATTGGTGAGAATTCCGTGGCCGCATTTGTTTATGCAGAAAACAACCCCAACTACTTCCAGAAACCCTTATTTCAGCCAGTCAGCAGGATGGATAGCTTGGAGGAGCAAGTGTTGGATTAAAACCTTGAAGTCCCCCCAGCTTGGTTTTGGTCCGGTAAAAGCGAAGGTAAAAGCAAAAGCTTTTACCTTTTGCACAAAGAAATATATCTGAATAATATTTCCGAGAATATTGGAAAAAAAACATTTTAAAATGCTCAAAAAATATATATTTTTATCACCAAACCAAAAGGTGTTTTTGCACTGTATCACCACCTCTCTCTTTACTGCTTCATCTTCTTCTCTATTTCTTCTTTTATCTCTCTGTGTCACTTTACCTCGAATCATTCATGGACATACCTGAGTCAGACATACACAGCACCTCCTGTGTCTGCGTGGGCTCCTTTCGCCTGTCAGAAGGGGAAATGGCTCGTGAGAGATTAAAGCTTTGTCTTGTCATAATGAAAGGTTGGAGCATTGGCGAGATCTGAATCCAATGAAATGTGAGGGACAGGAGAGACGTGGGAGAAAGAGATGGAGAAGGGCGGGGAAGGGAAGAAAAAGGGAAAAATAACTGGAGTGGTGGAAAAACGGAGATCAGAGCCACTCAAGCGACGCCCTGGTGAAGTCAAACCATTTTTCCCCCCATGAAGTCAATCAGGCGAGTGACAGACTGCCGCAGACAAATGTTACGTTAGAGTTCTCTTTCTATTGTTAAGCTCACATATCAGGAGCACAAACACTGCCCTGTGATCACATTCATACACTTCCACAAAGCGTCAACCACACAAATCTGTTTAATAGTTTCAACCAGTGTTGTTACCGTATTTTCTGGACTATAAAGCGCACCTGCATATAAGCCGCATCCGCTCTATTTTTTTTTTAAAAAATTAAACAAAGACATACAAGTTTTGCGAGCCTTGCATAAACTCTCCCCGCTGCCTCCACCAGCGTCTCACCATAGACTCATTGACGCTTAGCTTCCGAGCAGCAGCGCGGTTTCCTTTCTGTATAGCGACATCGATGGCCTTCAACTTAAAACTGGCATCATACGAATTTCTTCGTGTGGGTTCCATGATGAAGGGGTGAAGAAGATGAAGATAATAGGATTGGAAATTTGTCGTCCTTCTATCTGCTTCTACCAGTTATATCTGCTAAAGAAGAAGTAGCGTATTCTTCTTTGCATTTCTTTTATCTTAGTTTATCTTTTATCTAACAGGAACCGGAAATTCTAGTTCCGGTTAGAGCGCCCCTAGCGGTGGAAAAAAATCCACAGAATAGCCGCTCCTTTTTATTAGCCGGATGGTTCAAAACCTATGAAAAAAGTAGCGGCTTATAGTCCGAAAATTACGTTACTTTAACCCTTGTGTTGTGACCCACTAGCATTTTTAGCTGTCGAAAAAAATCCTAAACAATCTTTGTTCGACTTGAAATTTTATGACTTTTCCTAAATTGACAACCGTCATTAGAAAAAGTGATCCTTTGTTTTTGTTTATATTTCCATGTGGGCTGTACATCACGAGGGTGTAAGGATTGTCTTCTGGGTCATTTTGGACCCGTGAATTATAAAAGCATTGAAAGACCAGAGTTCAAAGGCCATACACACAAACTTTCCCTAATACACACACACCCACCTGCACCAAGTGTCAACCCCCCCCCCCCCCCAACACACACGCACGCATACACACACATCAAATAAACTGTATCAATGTACAAATTGAACTTGCATTTGACCTGCACCTGCACTCTCAATCTGCAGCTAATCCCTCACATCAAGCTCCAAAACACAATAGAAAATAATCTCAGACATAATAAAAACAAATTAAGTATAGAGGATATGAAGGTACGCTGAATCTGAGTATCCCGAGATGGTTCCTTGCTGAAGCCATGGGTAGATGTTTCACTGCCCAACAGGTGCTACGTTGTCTGTTTGCATGTACTGTCCTACATGAGATCTTCAGCACAAGAAGTTGAACATCTTATGTTGAACAAATTCTTGTGCTGAAGATGTTGAACATAGCAGCGTCTTTGTATGGTGAAGAACATCTTCATGCTATTAAGATTTTCTTGAACATCTTGTGTTCAACATTTTATGTTCAACGTGGGGAAGGAAGGACAGGATGATCTTCGTCTTATGTTGAAGATGTTCAATATAAGAGCATCTTTATAAGATGAAGAACATCTTAATCTCATGGGAATGTTCTTCATCTTGTGTTTAACATCCCATATAATTATGAGATGTTGATGTTGAACAACAATTCAACATCAATATAAGAACTGATGTTAAATTGTTCCAAAAAAATTAAGCATTTTGTTTTGTTGTGTTACGAGAGGTATTTTTATAATTCATTTGAAGCGTTGATAAAAAGGTTCCAAATTGTTGACTTTTTTCCCTTTCAGTTTAATTAATTGTAAAGTAATAACTGCACATTTATATAACTGAAATAATAAAAAACCTTTATTGTGTAAAAGAAAACTGATACAACACTTGGTTTGTGGTAAAAAGAAAAAAAGTGTGCAATACCGCTGACCGTCTTCTGTAGTGTTTAACAAAAATACGTGATTAAAAAATGAATTAAATTGAGTTGAATTAATAAATATCAGATTGTTTCATCATGCAAAATAGATTTGGCATTTAAAATTAAATTAATCTGCTTTATTTTGTTAGGGCAGGTCATTTTTTACCCCGTAAGACAAGGGCAGTAAACTGAATGTGAGGATCGCAAGAGGATTAAAAAAAAATAATATAAACCCATCTTTAAGATTATTGAAGTACATCTCACATTGTATCTCACAATACATGTTTTGTTTCAGGCTTTTTTTCATGTGCTGCCATACATCTAGCTCTAAGGGTATACCACAGCTCCCCCTAGCGGGGAGGATAAACGCAATCAACCATGAAAGCATTGGCTCCTCTCCTGTTTTCAGCAGCAACCTGGTCCCGGCATTTTTGATTTTAGGGGGGGGGGGGAATATGTCAGTTGGTCTGTTTTTTTTTTTTTTTTTCTTTTAATCAGCTGCAGCCATGAGTGCCTCTGTGTCACCAGCAGCGGCGCCGTCCGTTTCACAACTCTTCAGCAGGAATTGAGGAAGGGTAAAATGCCAAAGGGCACCTCTTCTGTGCAGCTCGCCCTGAGGGGTGACACCAAAGTGGCACTCGAGCCAAGCACAGAGACGTTTGGGATGAGCAGAAGAGCACTCGGGCTGATCAGAGGGACGCCTTGACAAAACAAGAGGGGCATAAGGGCTGAGCTGCCACACAGAGCTGAGTGTTCCTCTGATACTCAGCCTGCTCTAATGTCCCTGCATTGTATCAAAGAGCATCTACTGAAGGAGGTTAAATAAAAGTTTGAGAAGCAAAACAGACCACTTCTTTTCATATGTATTTACTGATTACCTTTTCCCAACTGATTCACCAAATGGGGCTGACGTGAATGAAAAATAAATCAATCTTTTATTCTCATTCTCAAAAACTCCAACCTGAAACTTCACATTTAATCGGTGATGACTAATAGCCCTGCCGTACTTACAGTTTGCTGCACAGAGACAGAAAATCAACTATTAATCATTAGAAGTCCCTGAAACCTGTCAGAAAGCATACACCTAAATCAAAGACCTTAAGATACGTTTACTTTAAATGGATTGTTAGGGGCATCAATAACTGTCTGAAATTTAGATTTTATTAAAAACAGAGAAATTGGCTGATTTTATCTTTAATCGGTCATAGTGACATAATCCTCTATAATTGTAAAAATTGCAAATTTACAAAAAACGTTTACTGTATTTGTAGATTTTTTGTCATGCTGAAGCAGGCAGACTCCTGCTTACCCCAACCCGTAACATTTTATCTAGAAAAGAAGGTTACCTCAATTTTTTTTTTTAAGGGCAAGCAAATTGGCCTAAAAAATAAAGATAAACCCTGAGTCAGAACATGTTTGATTGAATTCATATGCTATTAATTATATCTAAATATCCCCACTGGATGTTCTTTTTTGTTCCACTGAAAACTAGAATAATCAAAAATTTACGGAAAAATGCGACATCACAAATATATTTCCCACTGTCCTTAAATCCGAACCCCTCTTATCTGAATGAAAAAGACAGAATTGAAGGTGTAAACTTTTAACCCTTCATCCCAAGTGTCATTTGCATGCATCGCTAAATGAAAACTCCTCCCTTTATCCCTATCGGCCACAGAGGTAATTCCTATTCAAGTACAACTGAAGGGCATAGCAACATTCATTATCTTCTCTTCGTCTTCAGAAGATGATTTGTCCCCCACTGCAATGTGTCACACATAAACATTCGCATATGAATCCAAGCTTCTGAAAGCAAGCACACCTACATTTGATGTACACCAAGCTGTGTCAGAGATTAGAATAAAAGGAGGCGGCGAAGACATCAAGAAGAGGACCCCATGTCCCAGAATGCCTCAGGGCCTCTACGAGGAAGTGAGTTCTTCCAGACCTCCGACAGGATCCAGAATCCTGCTGTGTTTTTGGGGGGCACAAAGCAAAGGAACTCCAGCAACTATATTACATGTGAGAGCGAAGACGCTTTTGTTTTTTCTTCCCCTTTTAACACAGCTCAATTTGACTCGCATCATTTGGAATAAAAGAATGATTATGTAGTTTCAGTAAGTATATTTATCTGCCATACAAAAGATCAGACAGCCAGTGTGATAATATGTTTACCTTGGCTGTGTATGCAGCTCACAGCTGTGTACCCGTTTAAATCTCTTCTCTGCCGAGGTAAACTGTTTGTTTTGGGAAGAGAAAGATGCGTTCAGCTGCCTCTGTTGCTGCCATTACTGTACATCTTCTTTCCGTCTCTCTGCTTGTGCTTTTCTCCGTTTCCTTTCATGGTTAGCCCAAATTGGCCTTCCCAGAGTCATCTTCGTAACAGAAGAACCCAAACAAGCTTGTGCACTGCATTGGCCACCGCTGGCAGCATAGCCAGCCTGAATGGCTAAAAACAGAGAAAAAGCCTGGCTGTTGTCTCTTCTGCTCAGCTCTACACTGGCATTACTATTTTACAAGCAAGCCGGCTCATTATGGAACCATATGCTTGGTAACGATGAAAGCTGTGGGTGCATCTCTTATATGAGCTGGGATGCTTAAATTATTAAATACACCACTGGGGCTTGATTCAGATGTGGCAGGCAGCCCAGTTCCCTCTTCCACGCGTGCACATATACACAGCCAGAAACGGATAAAGGGATGTTGGAGGGGTGGGGGGATAACTTTCTTGTGCATTTAGTGTAATGAACAATCCCTTAAATGAGATTGACTAATTACCCAATTTCAAGATAATTAATATGATCCTAATTAGCATATGTAAATGGGACGTTGCATAATTGAGAATCCCTGTTTTGATTTAGGCGCCTCTAAAGTGAACCCGCACGTGAAAAGGTACAAAGCAACGATTAAGAGTTCGACGCCGCATTACAACGGGGCCATCGTTCAACCCTCACTGGTGAAAAAGCTCAGCCTCGCGCAGATGTTAAGAAACATTATGGAACGTTGTTGATTATTGTTAATATGTTTGTGGGACATGGCTAATGAGAAGTCATTACCTACTTATCACTTTTGTGCCACTACTTGAGCAGGAATGAAAACAATCTCAGCACTGGGAATGCTGCAGAAAAAAAAAAAAAAAAAAAACAGTTGGTGTGCACATTCAGTATTCAGTCCGTCAGAAGAAAGCTTCTCTGCAGCCAAGGTTTTCCTCAAAGAGATGGTATAGTAATTGTAGTGAAGAATGCATATTCAGGTCATGAGTCAATTAATGCGATTGCTGCTGTAAGTAAAACTAATTCTTGTCAATTCCCACACCTGTAACAGACTGATAACATGCCAGACTGTCCCATTTTCATTTAAAACAAAAATCAGAGACCATTTTTCCAAGAAAAATGTCTCAAAAACGGCTTGGACATGAAAACCTGAGGTTCCAATTTGGGGAGAGAGGCAGAAGAACATATTCTTAACAGTGGCCAACACAGACCAGGGGCAACAGTGAAAACTGACTAATTTAAATTAAGATTTCCAGGGGATGTTTTTGGGATGAGGACGGGTCAGAAAACACAGAATACATATGAATATGACAACTTGGGGGTGACTGTGGCTCAGGGAGTAGAGTAATTGTTTTGCAAGGTTATAGATTTGCCTCTGACTTGTTTCGGTCACATGTCAGTGTTCCCAGGGGCAAGGCACTTATTGGTGTTTAAATGTGAGTGCATGAAAGTGTGAAAGTGTGAAGTGCTTTGAGTGGTTAGTATGACTGGAAAACCCCAATATAAGTTCAGTTGATTTACCATATGTGAGAATATTCCAATAGAGACCGTCCAATTTGGATTTATACAGGGAAATTCTACCTGGAAGGCGATGCTAACTATGCAGCTTCTTCCGTTGGCCTGTCTTTAACATTTGAGTGTTAAAATAGGAGTATGCAAAGTCTTGAAGTATCAAAATGCCACAAAGAGAAGTCTTTCTTACAAAGCACCACAGGGAGCCAGTCTAAGATTTGAGCTTTTGTAATTACGGTACTGCTGTTTTTGTGTTTTTTAACCTGCCTGAATATCTTCTGTAAATCTGCTCAGCTTCTCAAAATTTTCGCCGGAAGAAAAACACAATGTACCCGATCTGAAGTGAACTCTGCTTTGGCCTACTATTTGTTTGTCCAAGTCATACCAGAGCCCCTGCACCCTGCGTACTGTGCATGGTCCCAAGATGCTTTCTTGTCTTTCCCATTTTCAAGGGTGGCTCAAAGAAATTTATTTACAGAAATATCAGTACGTCAAGACACTATCAACTTTGGAAACAAAGAAGAAAAGAAAAGAAAAATTGCTCCATTACATTTATTTTTCAGGAAAGGTTTAGGGTGTTAAATGTGGCACTACCGATTTCATTAATGGCTTTATTTAAGGCTTTCCATGTATGTATAAGTAATTTAATTTAAAATCAATTAAAAAAACTAAAGTCCCATCCAGCAGGGGAGGAATGTCGAATATTAATGGGGCTCAGTCCCAAAACAGTTTGTACCTGATGCTGCCTAACAGCTTGGGTTGTCTGACCCCTCAGTGGTGGAATGACATGCTGTCCTCAGTCTGAGATAATATTGATCTGGTAGCAAGTGGCAGTTGACTGAGCAGGCCTGGGGGGCAGCAGTAATGGGAGGGCCAGAGGGCATAAGGGGGCAGCTAAGCACCTGCCTCACCCAGCTGGTCGCGCGCCTCCTTAGGCGTCCAGAGGATGCTGGCTGACACCCACGTTGGGCCACGCATGCACACACACACGCACACGCACGCACGCACACACGCACACACACACACACACACACACATGCACACGCACGCACTCTCACGAAGACAGATAATACACAGAAATGCACATACTCCCCCCCCCCCCCCCTCCTTTTTCTCTATCTAGTTCTCAAGTCACTCACATAGTCCAAGCCCTGTCCAGGCTTGAGGCATCAGTGCTGTCAGAACGCAGGCCTCCATGTTGGATCCAATCAGCGGCATTGTCAGTCAGTGACACACACATCCACGCACACACCAACAGGCGGCTGCAACTTTCCGCCTTGGCACAAGGGTAGCATGTTGCCCTTCCAGTGTGATTTTCTCCTCCTCTCCCCCCATGCCTGCCATCTCCGTTCCCTCTGCTCTGTCAGCTTTGCCCCTTCTTCTTGTCAGCAGCCATATGGCTACCCCACCGCCCATCTATGTCATCCCCTGGACTCCTTTTCCCATGTCTCATCCTCCTGTTGGACTAACAGCTCTAAATGCACCACTCAGCCTCAGGATCAGAAGACTTGTACATTCAAGAAATCTCAGAAAGATTCAGTTCATCCATGCTTTAATTCAGACATATTTTTCTTTAACAGGTGGGATTCAAATACATTTTTTATGTCAGGCTGTAATGAATCTCCAGACTCTAATTTCCAGTATTTTACAACTTTTTGACACCTTTCTTTTAAGTGGATCAAATATGCACAATGAATTTTTTTACAGATACGTATACAGGGGACAGGCTTTAAGTATTGACCTTGCAATGAATAGATGGCTGGAGAAATTTAGTTAAACAGGGCAAAGAAAAGGCAAACAGCTAAATTTCTTGATACATTTTCTCATTATTAATGACAAAACTTAGTGTTGCAGTTGTAGTTTTGTTTGGCTCATTCTGAAAATGTGTTTCTAAGCCTTAACTCGACTAACTTCAGTCAAAATTATTGCAGCTCCTTCCATTTTTGTATGGTTGGATCAAACAATGCTTTAAACATCCTCTGTTTTGTGATTGTATGTGACGATTCTATTAGTTTTACGGATAAAATCACGTGTTTTACAGATGAAGGTCCAGTCATGGTTGGATCATGAGCCTCCGTGATCTTTGCGCTCGCAAAGACATTACCAAAGAGAGAGAGAGAGGCAATGACACCAGGAGAAACTGCCAATGCAGCTGCTGCCGACAGACACATCGGCTGTCAAAACCAAGGCTGAAACAAATGTGATGGCTAAAAGCTAATGTCAGAAGTTATGTGGCGCTGTCATCTGCTATTAAAGAGGATTATTGCCACTGTGTTGATTTTATGAAGGACATAGGTTAAAGAAAAGGATGTCAAGGAAATGTGTGTGTAAAGACAGCATCAAGAAATATTTCTTTGCTGGTCATAATTCAGAAACTTGAAGAGCAAAATAACTTTTTAATGGATTAAAAGTTTGACATATTCAAAATCACTGAGTGGTGTTAGGCTGAAGACAGCAGCACAAAAACTTTAAACTACACTGATCAACACTCATGGCTGAAGGCAATGCGCTCTTAATAACTGTCATAGTATATCAGCGTTAGACTGACTGATTGCTGGTAATAAGATCCTGGAGTCTTAATGGCCTCCCAACCAGACCCAGGACTCTGCAGCGAGCTTAATGCCCTGAAGCAAAGAAGGAATCAGGCTGGAGCAGATTCAATGAGAAAGGGCAGAAAAGCCACAAATTATTCTCAAAACTTTTTACGTGTTTGGAGAGATATACCTAGATAGTTGTAGGCAATTAGTTCACTTCATTCCTAATTGACTTAGATTAACATTAATACACTTGTGGCATCTTAAAGGTAAGATGCTTTAACAATCAGTGTAGATAAGCTGTTATTTCAATATTTGCAACATTGCTCTCAAATGCCTATCGTAACAAGCTATGATGCTCCTGTTTTGTATTTGTTTCTCATTTAATGTCATGCTTAATGACTCGTTCTGGACAAGTGATGAATTAGTATTTTTTTAAAAAGTCTCAAAATGCATTTATATTTGCAACCCTCCAGTTACAGGACAAACTCTTACCTCCTCTGAACTTTTAACCCATCATCCCAGACGAAAGAGGGCTTTTTACCCAAAAGTCCATTAAAATGTGAAAACTATGCATAATTTTCATCTCAAAAGTATGCAGTCTATTGTCTTTATCTATCTCATGAAATCCCTATAAAATATATGAACAACATAGCCAGGGGTTCTCAATGGTTCTCATGTTTTAAAAGTTTCCTTCTGACTTAAGTTAAGTGAATGGGTGATTAACAGGCCTCTGTAGCTTTAATTTTAAGTTGAATTTCTTATTTTTGTGTCTTTTATTTAAAACATATTTAGATTTTTTGGTGATGGAATAAATCTCATTCGTAACTTCATAAATCTTGATCTGTAGCCTTACTTGATTAGAAGTTCTAATTACATCTTGTTTCCCGTTCTATTAAGCAAAGCTCCAAGTATGGATATTTCTCTGTCCATCACCAGCTGTTTGTCCACCATTATCATGACCACATTCCAGTACCAGCAAATGCATAAAAATGGCAGTAAATCTGCTGAAGGTCTGAGGCATGAGCTTCATAAAGTAAACAGACAGCTTTATGTTTGCTTTGTAAATGGGGTTCTGAGGTTAAAGGGGCTTTAAATCTGAAAGACGGCCACGGCAAAGTGAAGGACAGGGCATCAATCACATCATTGTATGTAAATGACACACACATGCACTCACCCCTGAGGGGCACAAATAGAAAACCCGAAAGAAGAGCAGATTATTAATTTTGGCAGACAGTTGCTTCAGAAAGACAATGAACACACATACAGCACAGAGAAATGCAAGTCGTAAACTGTCATGCATCAAATCAGATTTGATTGTTATCCTCCGTTCCTCGATGCACACATGATGCTGGCACAGACAACGTGGTGCAGGGACGGAAAGGAGCTCCAAGGCACTGCTGTTTGTGCTGTGAAGGCTCCTGCCAAGACTGGCTCTGATGGAAATGTTAATGGGCCACATATGGGTGTGACAAATACACTCTGAAGTGGCACAAAAAGCTGGTAAGACATAGCCACTCAAGATAATGTGAGTGTCATTGTAGGTGATAGTATGGGTGTTAATGGAAACCTTTCACAAAATGTTACACTTCAGTTAACACAAGAGCAAAACCAAAAACTTAAAACAAAGCATGTGAAAAGCTCTTCTTCATTTTCAGCATCTGCTTAGTGCAATATCTAGCCGTTAACAGAGGAGACACTGGGTTCACACTCGGCTGGTCTCCATTCATCACAAGGCCAAAACAGAGACGCTGGAGCAAACCACCCTGGGCACACACACCTTCAAAATCATTATTAAACATCAAACTCTAAATCAGCAATCCAAAAGTCCACGTCGATCAAGATCCAGACTGAATGTGAAATCAGTGCGAAACACCATATTTTTTGTACAGACATGCCAGAGAACCATCTGGGAGAGACTTGGGCACAGAGCCGAACACTGCATCCCTAATAATATCAACCCCCAAAATGACGTCAACCAGGAAGGAAAACAAACAAACAAAAAAGGCACGTTAAAACAGAGAATGGGATGGTCATATTAACATTTGTTTAGACATGAAAAATAATTACATTAGTCAAGCTTAAGTTGAAAATATTTACAGAGTTAGAGAGTTCGTTGTGGTTTACTCTCAAAATTAAAGTTTGGGGTCATAAACAATTGTAGGCACATTATTTCTGCTGCTTATGACATTTAATCAAGGTCATTTGATCATCACAGTTGTCTTGTACAGTTGACATTTGACCTTATCTAGAAATGAGAATTAAAATAATGGTGATGTAATTGATTTACTTTTAATAGACTTTGCATGCTTTTGCATGCAAAGTCATGCAAAAGCAAAGAGAACAGAAGAGGCTGTTCTCTTTGGTTTCATTCGATGGTTGTTCGGTGCATTTGTAACCACGCCGTTGCTTAACAGAAGAAGAACAGACATGAAAAAGTAATCCTTCAATCTGTTGCAAGAGTCGCATCTGAGTAATGTCTTCCATACAATGAACCATAAACAGTGGCAACCCCTAACGGAGCATTTGCATAATTTATGCAGTATCAGTCTGAATGTACTCTGCCTTCTGCTGCTCTTTAGATGGCCCTTTCTTCTGGGTTGCTGAATTATCTGGTTATGTGGGGAAAGTGCTTACTTTACAGTGCATTGCAATGATCTTCACCAATCTTATTTAAAACAGAGAATTTAACGTATGCATGTGTTTCAGTGGAACCTGGAAGATCAATGAGGACTTATTAGTAATAAAATTTTAACCTGCTTTTCCACACCAAACAGCATTGTCATCAATTTGTAACATAATGTGCGTGACTTTTACAAACTCTGCTCCAGCACATTTGCATACAGCAAGCCTTACTTTACAGCCTGCTAGTTCATAACCCTACCTCCTCCTGCATAATGCACCTTCAAACTCATTAATAGAAACAACAGCAGTACAATATAAGTAGGTACACACTTTTTTTTTTTTCTGCTGAAGAAGAACAAGCACAAAATGTTGAAGACATCAATAAAAATGAAGAGCTTGAAGACCGCTGGGCAGGTTGAGCTATTCAAGATATTTGAAGTATATTCAAAGCGTCACGTTTCAACTTATTTCGTTTTCATACAAAGTGAAGAAGGTTGCTACATATCTCTAATGCTCGGGGCACGTAGTAGATTTTTTTCATGCAGTCATCAGAAAAGGGTGTTTCAAGTCTTCACCAAACTTTTTCTGTTTCAGAAAGCTTTAATGTGAAGAGCTCCATCAAAGGAGTACTTGGGAGGAAGGCTTTGGGCTTTTCTCTACGTTTCACTATGAGGCGATCTAAAGGGGCATTCCACCACATCCCACTGGCTGTAATTATGCCTGAAAATGCCAATGATTCTGGGCCTCATATGGAACTTTTACTTTGTTGTAAAGAGTAATGAGAAACTTAAAAGTAGGGATGAAGATGATTATTCTGTGCAAATTTATCACAGTATCAAAATTGTCTTGGTTCTGGAAAAACATTTTTAAAATATTCAAAATGTAGAACTAACATCATGAGATTATGATTATTCATGAAAATAATTACAAATAGTATGTAAAGCAGTAGACACGCATATTTTTCATCGTTTCACATTTTAATTCCTTCATTGTTAATTAATTAAGGTAATTAATTGATTCACAACTTTTCTTTATTATATCATCCACAAGATTCATCAGTTTGTCTCCTATCACATCACTTCCCTTCCATTGTGAATTTTTCTGTCAGCCAATTTTGGAGTTTTCTTCTTCCAAGCATCTCCAATATATTTTACATCATGAATAAGTTTAAATTTTCCACATGCACATTTGATCAAATCCCAGCAGCCCTGGTCAAATCCTGCCTTCAGGCTCTTCTACCCTTCATTATTGCCATTCTTCACTATTTACTTAACTTTGGAACTCTTAATATTCTTTTCAAAACTGGTATTATTACAGTGCTATTCTAGTGTAAGTCTGGCTCAGACACCAATAATTACAAAAAATGTTTGCCCCTCCCCTAATTTACCTTTTGACTCCAAATCACTTGAAAAAACTGTTACCTTTCAACTTCATGTCCATTTAACTCATAGTCATCTTTATGAACAATCCCAGTCTGATTTCATTTCCTGTCACAATACTGCAACCAGCCACATGAAAAAATCCCCAGAGATCTTCTGATGGCATCAGACTCTCACCAACTTCACATTCTCATTCTCAGTGATCTGACTGTGGTCTTCTATATAATTTCTCACTCCATCCTTCTCCACAGATTATCGTCAATTGGCGCCACTCATAGTCCCCTTTACTGGTTTCATTACTGCCTTTCTGGACACAGTCACTTTGTTTTTCAAGGTCCTTTAGTCCCCATCCATCCCATGTCAAAACCGGCATGCCCCAGAGCTCTGTCCTGGGACTCCTCCTCTCTGCAATGTTGACCAGAAGTGTAACATTCTCTTTCACTCTTATGTTGATGATACTCAGCTCGAGCTTTACTTTCCTCTACTTTCACTGATTTTATCAGATGTTCGTATTTGACACCACATCTGACTAAAAATTAAAAACCCTGATTTTTTTTATTTATTGGTAATTTTGTGTTAAAATGAAAATGTCAGCCATAATTCTTTCCCAAAAGAACTATAAATGGTTTCATCCCAATGAAAAAGCAAGCTGCAAACAACATCTTTGGTTCAGCCTTTTGTCACAGACCAGGAACAAGAAAGTGCTTTTCCCAACAGACAGTTGATTCTGACCTTGTACATGGAAAGCAGATCTGGAAGAGAAAGAACACAAAGAGAGCAGGTGAAAGCAAGAGATGCAATGACAAAGGGAAGGAATAAATGTGTGTATTTGTGTGTCTGCAGATGCGTACAGTACATGTCTCTGCCTGTTTTCCTGTCTTGTCTGTGACAAACGTCTGGCATGGTTGCATCAAGGCGTGTACTCACTCCCGCGTGTCTGTGAACGTGTGCGAGCGAGGCAGAAATGAAAGGCAGGAGTCCCATCTGTTGTGGTGTAATGACTGTGCTATTTGGAGGCAGGAAAGGTTCGGCGCGGGAGCAGCTGGTACCTCGCCCGGTGACCTTTTAGCATTCCTCCTCTCACCATCTGACAGATGTGTCAACTCGATTATTTCAAAAGGGCCTGAATAAATACACAATTGTGAGAGGGAGAGAGCACGGCGGCCGCCGAGCCAAGGAGTGGACGTAACGCTTCCACAGTCGTTCGTATAGGTGACAACGGATGCAACATGAAATTTGCCTTGAAGCGCACAAGCGCTCTCTAACTGCTGGCAAATGCGACGACTGACAATAGCACATGCACAGAGAATAACGCAATCAACTTTGCCTCGAGTGAGCAAAGTAAATCATCACAGAGGTGAGCAGACGCCTCACCCCTGTTGTCGCCTTGCTGATTTCCTACTTCACTCACTTTCCCCCGCAATCCTACTTTTCCTATCATGTGTTAAATAGCTGTTGAGCTGCTGGTATGAGGCTTGGTAAAAGGGGTACAATGGGGTGAATTGAATGCCATTGTGGCTCGTGTGCCCTTGGAGCAGCACTATTAGCTGAGTGTGAGTGGAGTAGGAGGGGTAGGAAGACAGCGGAGGGTGGGTGGGGGACCTCAGGTGTTGCCGGGAGGTCGCCAATGGACTCTCATTCCCTGGTGGAACCCACAGCGGACAGAGGGGGATTAGAGTCTGTTGTGCATACTGCCTGTGTGTACGTGAGTGTGTCTGAGCAAGCTTGTATGTAGGGGCGGGGGGCTAATTGACTCACTGAGTGATTGGGGGACTGTGAAGAGGCGACCGCAATCAGACCTGCCCTGATAGAGTTTGATGCCTCCCTAAATAGTTTTCAAATGGAGGAGCAGGTGCTGTTTTTCCGAAGCAATCCCCACTGCCCGGGTGTATGAGAGAGGAAAGTACATAGGGTTGTGTGTGACGGTGTTGGTACATGCACAAATAAGAACAAACTCAGGCAGTTGTGTTGGTTTTGTGTCATTATACAACTGTTTTTATTGGTCTAATCAGAGATGGAGAATGTACTGCATTTGGTGCAACATGCACACATTCCTTTTACATATTTCTAAATTATCATTTTCAATCTCAAATTTAATGTTAAACTATCAAAACAACAAAAACCCAGGCTCATCCGGACATAGAAAAAAAAAATAGCTAACATAAACCAAAATAAAGTCAGGTTATTGAGAATCAAAATTCCATGAACGTTTGACTTACAGACTTTAATTCTTCCCATTTTCTAATTTTGGAAGAAACAAGAACTATTTTTGCATATCCCTTAGTTTCAAGTAAGATTTTCTTAGTTGATCATTCAGTTACAGTACAATGTTTATGAAACAGGGTGAAAAAAGTATACAATCCTTTTTTGTTATATTTTGTTATATTCATTCATTTCCTGTTGTGAGCAATTATTAGATACTTATATTAAAAAAAGCTGTGACACCAAACTGTATGTTGTTGTTAAACATTGTCTGTGATAATAATAAAGATCATCATTAGAATATATTGCATATTGAATGCTCAGACTAGTTAGCATGGTCACTGATTATGGAGAAGAAAAAATGTTCCTCCGCCATTAAAATCTGCAAGATGATTACCTTTGTAGTATTGGCTTGAGCAGATCCATAGAATGTGTGTCAGACATTTATCTGTGTTGTAATCCTTATGCTGGGTTTACCAAACTATCCAGTGCTTCAAACAGAAGGAAAGTTTCAGTTCAGCTGTTCAACATATTTCCTAGAAAAGAAAGGAACATCCGGTGACACTGTTCTTTTTCCAAACCGTACTGGTTCAGCCGCTGAAGCGATCCTGTCCTTAAAGAGTCACACGGTGAATCCAAGACATGATAAACGTGCGTCTTGTACTTGACACACAACATTGTGTGTTGTTCCCTTTTCTGCTGATTATGAGGTGCAACAAATGTATAAATCACAGACTAAACATTTGAACTGAAATGGTTTATGGTAGTTGTTGTAAAATCTTTCCCACAAACGTAAAAATACTTTTCACGTCCAAACCTGTGTCAGCACTGGGCCCATCTGAGGCCATATAGCATCAAGATTTTCTCCCGCTGAGTCAGGATTGTGCACCATAACTGTGGCCGTGTGCAGACTCGTGTCTGACTGCTTCTGTCAGACCAGGAACTAATCTTCATATATCATTTTCATTGATCTCCACTAATGACAGATGGTTGTTACTGTGGGGGAAACACATTACCTTCGGCACAGCATGACATCTCAAATAGGATCGGATTGTGTGTTTCGATGTTTTTCTCTGGGAGAAGTGAAGTATCAGCCGTCCTCTTTTGTCTGACCAAAGAAATTGTTTAATTTTAGATAAACAATAAGTGTTGAAAGTTTTGAACATTCAAAACATACCAAACACACCAGACTTTAAGTGAAAACAAGGGAACATATTGATGAATGCAGTTGATATTTCATCCATATCAGTGGCTTCCTGGCTTGGTGTTTATGGAATGATCAAAGAGAAACATCTGTCACTGGAAGAAAAAAAAAAAAAAAAAGACATATTTTAGACACCTAAAATCCCATTAGAGAATCTGGGTCACTCACCCATTCACTCATGTAATGTGTCCAGACACCAGCCAGATGTGTGGCATGTGGAGGAAGGTGAGGAAGCTCACTTTCCTCTTTAACATTTATTTGGATTGTTACATTTTGTATGGGGTACTTTGCAGAAAGAAAATGGACCGATGAGCAAGTCATGCATACAACTCTGCAGCTGTTTGATGTGCAGTGATGCTTGACAGTTTTTTTAGTACTCATCCGTTCCTTAATGCACTGGCTCCCATACAACTGCTTTAAATTTTTGGATGCATTTACAAATAGTCTTAAAATAGAGGAAAAGTTTAGTTTAATTTTCAGTTGGTCAGAGATTGTAGCAAAACGATACATTTTACACAGAGTGTCACAAAAGACTGAACTTCTTGACCGTTTTTTGATTGTCCAATTCAGATGTTTAATGATTATCTAGTTCACTGTGTAATGATCTTCCTTGGTAAGTGTCTGCATTTTCCCGAGGTATATCATTAGTGTCTGCACTAAGATGATTATCTTGAAAAACATATCGTCTGTATTTTAGTGGCTTTTTTGTTGTTGAAGAAACTAAACTGTGTAATGATATCTGATCTTCAGCGGGCTTTGTCTCAGTTAGTCCAGTCTTATTGCGTTTAGACCTAAAGGCTAATTTAAATTGAGAAATAATATCGACAGCTTAGGGCATGCATGCAGGGCTCTTATTATCAGACCCATTAAATAAAGCACTGTCATTGTGTAACAACTAGCTGATGCCTAGTTCTATAACATAACTGTATATCTAAAAAATTTCCCCATTTAAAATAGTCAGAAAAAATTCTTATGCATGATGTTTGACTTTAGTCGAGAGCCGCAGTGGCAGAGCAGTAGCTCTGAAAGCACAAATGTAATATTTAAACATATCAGATTCGTGTTTCATATCGTTTCATGATAGGTAAAAAAGAAAATCCTATTTACCTTGTAAGAAATGTGTGAGAATAAAACATTTGTTTACAACAGTAGAGTATCGGTGTTGTGCTGGCTCCTTTCACCAGCTCCACCTCAACTCTCTAGCTACAAGAGACCTTTCAACATTTCAGACCTAATTTGCCTAATCTACACTTTACCAAAGGCCTCTCTGTCTACCTTGTTGTTTTAGTTCGTAATACACTGTTGACTCTGTCAGACCCTATCAGTGCTTTTTGTCCTCTGGGCTGTCAGTGAATAACATCAGTCTGACCGGTTTTTATTTTGGGGAATGAACTCTGTAAAACTTAACTAGCAGTTGTTTCAACAATTAAAAACTAGTTAGAAAGCTAGCACTCACTTATCAGTCAACACAAGAAAAGTCAGTACTTAGGATGTTTGAAGAGCTCTCTGGTTCTTTATGAATTTTGGATTCAGTGCATCTTATGAAACAGTTCAATAATGGAAATGTTTTGCTGGATGTGCAATTTTTAGATCACTTTCTGCTGTAAGCAAACTGTATAAAGACTTGCAAACTGTTTGATGTTTCAGATAGTGATTGTTGTAATTATATTGATAACATGTTTAAAATATTTTGTATTAATTCCCAAGTTAGCCTTTGTTCAGAAATAAAAAATGTTTGCACAAAACCTCAAAGATTAAATCTGGCATAAATGCAGCTGTAAATCTTATTATTAATAGTAGTAAATGTTATAGTCGCACATTATCTGAGAGAAACAATGAATTCTCAGTTGTAATATTCCAAATAGGGTTATTATCCAAAATTATTGTGACTCTGTTGAAACAGAGACATCATCTATTGTATGTATTTAGACAACAGTAAAAATTAGCTTTTTTGGTTTCCATATTTTGTCTTAAAGCACAAAATCACAAGCCTTGAAAGAACTTTTTCACGCTATACAACAGTGGATGACCCTCTTTTGCTTATTAACTTCAAACCCTTGAACTAGCTTTGTGTGATTTATTCATAAGAGTATGGATCTGCATAACGCCATGTAAATACAGCAGACTAGCATGCACTGGTCAATAACCAGTCGATGAGTGATATGCTTAAGAGGGAATTATTCAGAATTTCTTTTTACTGTTGGGCCGTCATTATTTCAGCAGATGCCAATATAAAATTGACGCTACCGCTCTTGATAGAGAGCAGGATGAAGACGAGATGTCATTATGTTGAAGCCGTTAGATGAATTAGCGGGGTTTTCTTTAGGCCATGAGGGTTTGTTTGATCAATGACTCTATCCTGAGGGAACAGACACTGAACTGTCTGTGCAAAAAAGGCAACATTCATATATGTGAACAAATATCAATAGAAATTAAATTTAATCCTCCACACTTTAATGATTTAGGTTCCTATGTGTTACACTCTGGGGTTCACATTGACACAAATGCAATTAACCATTCATGATTGTTCTTTTGCTATGGATTTCTACAGCAGATAAAAGCGGTGCTATTATCTGTGAAAATTAATTTTGACATTTATATTAAACTTCTACCATAAGATTTAATCTATAAACATTGGGCAAAAAGTAAAACATAAATTTAAAAAAAATAAAATAAACTATATAGTGCTCATCCATAGAATATGTGTTATGGCTTTTAATTAATGTAGGATTTATTTGTTTTTTAAAGAAATAATTATTTTTTGTTGCAAGCTTTTTGTCTCAAATTATCTTTATCTTAAAAAAATAATTTCATCACATTAGTCAACAGGGAGCAAACAAAATGTTAGAGTTCAGTAGAAGAAAGCTACTTTAGGATAATCTTAATCATAAAAACAGTTCATAGACCGTCCTCCCTCTGTACGTTCAAGGTCAGCAATTTTTACAATGATTAAATTTAAGTTTCTCCATTTAAATCTCAGTTTAAAACATTCAACCTCTTGTCATTTTGACTTCACTCATTTTATAGAGGTTCTGATTAATTAAATGTACATATATATATTTTTTTGTTGTTGTTGTTGTTGTTGTTGTTTTTTGTTGTTTTTTGCTGTTTATCTGTAGCTACACTTCTAAGAGTTGACTCATTTGTAAAAGTACATAACTGACTAACTTCTCTTTGTCTTTTAGCTGACAGTGAAACCGAATTAAAGTCATATTCAGGAGAGAGAAAACTGACTTCACAAAGTCTTCTGCCTTTCTGCAACATGCACAGTTGAACAAATGTATCTAACAACTAGATCCATATAAAGACTTCCTTTTACTGGGGCAAAATTTGTTAACCTTGTTCTTGAATGTAACGCTGAAAGCATCTATAATGCAAAACAATTATTGCTGAAGTTATTAGGGTTGTTAAAGTCACAGGGGGTGTTCCAATAGTAGACGTGAAAAGCCCACCCCCAGTCACTCCCACAGGCCTCCAGCAGCCAATAGGACCTCTTGGAACCAGTACCAGCACCATGATTTAAATGGGACCATAAAATCCTTGTGGAGATGGGAGGCCACTTGCTTAATTGACCTTTATTGGGATTTCTGCTTCATTTGAAGACTGGATATTAAATTAACATGATAATTCAGACCCAGCATGTAAATGCCACGACTCAGCCCCCCTCTGCCGCCTTGGCCCTCTACATTTTAATATCACCCTGTAACGTTTATGGCTTCCATTGATTTAACACTGCTTTTTATTAACTGCCTTTAATTTTCCATATTGGCACACACTTACACAAAGAAGGTTTTCTTCCAATTGAGCAGTGCCACTGTCCTGGGATTGAGGGTTTATGAGGCCGTTTCAAATAAAATCCTCCCCTATTCTCACTGTGACATATACAGGTTGTAACCTGAGATGAGATCTGGTACGTATAGAAGAGCCCTGGGATTGTTTATTGGACCAGTAGCAGCAGCAAGTTGGGCTTATAAAGGGATGGTTTCACTTTATTTTCAAAGCAAAACATAAATACAAAAACTATCAGGAATGTTTTACACCGTAAAGTTATTTGATTCAGGATTATGTGTTTTATAATTAGTTTAAAAACATGTTATACAGCACAGTCCTTGCAAAGTATTTCAGCGCTCTTTATAGTTATTAGCCTCTCACATAAAAATGTCTACAGAACTTTGAAATAAATTCATTTTTATTGCAAAACAACGAGCTCACGTAAATATTACACCCAGCGCTCTAACCTTAACCTATCTCTCTCTTTTTTTATTTATGTGTCTATTTTCCTACTTTTGAAGGCCAACACGCATTTTATTTACTTCATCTGTCTGAATAGTTTTTTTTTTTTTCTTTTTTCATATTTCCCTTTTTGAAGAAAAGGAGGGATTTTGGGTCACATTTTATTAACATCCTAGTGAACTGGAGGTTATTGATCTCCAGTTAAATTTTCCTGGATGCACTAATTGGATTTTTATTCACTAATGTTTATTTTGTGGACTGTCCAACATACATTTCTGATTTTGTAAAATTAGTTGCTCATAGCCTCAGATTGTACTTATTCTAAATTGTTCCACTGTAATAAAGCATGAAATTAATTAAAGTTAAGAAGCATGTACACACTGTCCTCTGCCAGTCATATTTAACCCCAGAAAAATGGAGGCTATAAATGAAATGTTTCCAGACTACGTAGATAGTCTGCAGAACGACATAACATAGACTGCAGAACGACTGTGAAATTATGTTACATAACCAGCTTCATCTTTTTGTTCTTTTGTTGTTCCTTTAAGTAATGGAAGTAATTAAAAAATCCACTACATAGCAACACCAACATAATGAGAGTTGTGCGCTCCTTCTTTTTGTCTGGGTGTGTGTATGATAAGCATTTACATACCTCTAAAGCTGAAGCTGAAGAGGCGTCCAAGGTGAAAGGAGAAATGTGATCTGACAAAAAAAAAAAAAAAAAAAAAAATGTTGAGGGAGCACTACTGTCCCCATGTGTCTGCAAAGTGAATTTCTCAAAAGTAATGACTGAACACCAACATCTGGAGGCAATGAAGGAAGGATAATTGTTAATTTGAAGGACAGTCGACTGACAAAAGAAAGATTGGTGGATGATTTAGTCCTTGCTGTGTATATGGTAAAACTGTCTCAGCCTCAGCCACATTCAGACAACTCCTGCATCTCTTCACTATTTACTTAAGGTTGCCAGTGTTGCACAAATGTAGTGCACATATATACATCTTTCCAGATATTTCTGAAACCACATGTTGGTTTCATAACAAACTAATAATATGAAAAACAAAAGTTGCACAGCCAACACAGAACTAGTAAAGAGTTAAGGATATTTTAATTTAGTCGATGCAGTTTAAGAGAAAAGAAGAGAAACTCTATTAATTTGAAGAGATTGTTTAGAAATTTTGTTGAAAGGTCTTATGCAAATACTGTACTATCTAACTTGTATAACTCCCTTTCTGTCTTCATGCAGTAAAAAATGCAGATTATGTTCTTTCCCCAGGATGAAGCTAAAACACACAGTGAACGCTCCCTAACCCAAGCTCAACGCTGTGTTGTAAGATTGTCCACCTCCTAGTTTCCCATAGTATTATCTGCTTTGGAAATTACTGCCGAATGTCAACATCATCGACGATTAAAGGTTCATAAATTAGCATTTGGATAAACCTCTATAAGTCACTTTGGACTTGACCTTTTTCAGACAACCTGCCAACTTTAATCATTTGAAATCAACCAATTTAAACTCGTTCGAAATGAAGATGCCTAAAGACCATTGTACTGTGGTTAAGATACTGTTTTCAAACTTAAAGTGATAATTATTTTAAACGTTTTATATATTCCTTCAGCTATAAAAAAAAATTGTGCGACTAATTTTTGTTGTGATGTATTAATAGTACTAATCTCTAATACATTAGAATGATATTATTATTAAACATTTAGGCCATTTTTACAAGCACTTATGACTGTATTTAAACTTACTATGTTTCAATGTTATTTTTTTCATCTTGAGTTTTGCTGATTTTTGCTTGTTTGTTTAATAATATGAAATTTACATTCCTTTTGCATTCATACTGTAGTTTCCTCCATGCGTGCATCACAAAGATTTTTGCAAAGGAGCCTAATAAATGGGACAGACTAGAGAGCCACATTAAACACTAAATAACCCACCAGCATATTAGAGGTGAATTGTTCTCTGGATGCGGCCCTCTTCTGCCCCCCACAACCCCTAAGTGGATGCATTATCATTTTGTATGTCGCAAAAGAAGAGGCGCCCAAGAATATGAATATGCGTTTACATCTGTCTTCGATTAATATGCATGCCTAAATCCACATCTCAACACAAAGCTAATTTTCCGGCCATCTGTGGGATGGCTTGTGGAGGTAATGAATATTCTTTATGAATATGTTTTATTTTTCGAGGTGGCGATACATCACAGGCACGCTGTTATCCTTCTCCCCTTAAACTCCTTCTCTTCCTCTCCGAGGTGCTGCAAGCCGTCACTGCACAACCTGATGAGTTTAATTAGACTGAAAAGAGAGGGGGGAGGATGGTTAGAAGGAAGGACAGATGGAGGGAAGGCTGGGTGCTAAGAATGAAAAAAAATATATTTTATTGCACATTTCTGCCTCTTACTCTAATAGGAGCCTTAATGGGCTGCACACCTGCTCTGAGTGATGATGCTGGAGAGAAATACGGTTGAAGCTAATAGCTATCATGACTTCTGCAGTAACTAGTTATAATGCTGAGGTATTCACTGAAGCTATGACTGCAGGGCATCTCTTAGATAACCCACTCGTTTCATCAGGATTACAGTGTGCTATGCTTGGCGGTAAACTAACACTGCAGATCACCCTGGACACATCGTCTCCAATTATAAAAAATGGTGGAAACAAAATCGTGCTCACTGTATAAACTGACAGACCGCTTAGCTTAAATGAACTTATCTTTGCTTAACTTGTAGTTGTAATTGGTTTTGACTGTTATTAAGCTTGTCAGCATTGATTGAACCCATGTCTGGAAGTTGATGATACTCATATTTTTAAGGCAGCTTTCGAACTTTTGTTTTATTTGTTGAGTCAAATGACTCAAAATTTATTACGATAAAAGAAGCAGATCTCTGGTCAGAGTTGAACTCTGGTCAGAGTTGAACTCTTCAACTGCAGCAAGACGGACAGAAGGGGGAGCTTTATCTTCCAGTTGGATAATGACTATGAGCGTAAAGCCAGAGTTACTGTAGAATGGCTTAAACTGAAACACTTTCATGTTTTTGAATGGTAAAGTCCAAGACCAGACATCAATCTAATTGAGTATATATGGATTATAAAACGATTGTTTCTCACAACAACCAGATTTTTATTGAACTTGGTCTATATAGAAAATATTAACGAAAAAAAAACAAATTAGGAAAAAAATTTTAGAATAGGCACAAATAGAGCAAAATGTGGTTCCATTAAGTTCAGCAGAGTTCCATGTAACAGCATGTTACGCTTTTACATTTAGAAATGTAAATGTTGTGCCACTTCACAGCCATGTACTTAGTGGTGGTTTATCGCATAAAATCCAATATTCTTAAATTTGTTATTGTAACAAAATGATGAACTCGAAAAAGAATTAAGGGCTATGAACACATTTGGTGGACTCTGTCAAGCAACTACTTCATAATTCTTTAGAATATGCTTAAAGTTCATTTACCTAATTGTCTAAAGCCTTCATTTTACTGTAGCATAACGAATATGGAGGTGGATTGTAGGATATCGCAGCCCTTCAGCAACTTTATATGTCACACTGATGATTTAGATGTCAGTGACAGTATTACTGTTCCTTCTGTGTCTCTGGGGCCTTGGCACAGTCCATTGGCAAGTCGTGTCCTTTAATGATTTATGATTGAAGTTAGCTCGTGAAGTCCCCAGAGGACTCACCCCCTCCTCCACGGTGAGAGGCACGGGGAGTGACCAGTTTTATGGCAGTACTGGGAATCAATTATGCTAATGGTGGCTAATGAATGCACTTGAGGGAGCTGCTCCCCGCACTCGAGGGCCATTTTTCCCATTTGCATATTGATGGCAGAAGGACAGTGGCCACTTTCATCCGGCAGTGGAGAAGCTCTGTGGGAAGGTACCTCTGCGTTCTTCTTCCTCTTGCTGTAGATGGCTCGGTTCATTTTGTTGCCTTTTGTTTTGGTGCAACGTGTAAGATAAAGCAAAAGATGCAATGTGGAACATAGTGTGTAAAAAATTGACTTTCTTTGAAAGTGATCGCTGATATTCAGATTAAAGGGTTGGTAAAAACAATGTGCTACAAACTGTCAACAGAAATTGCACACTTTACCAAGAACGGGGGTGGGGTTCAGTTTCTGAATGACTGCTGGGTGTCAGCAGTCACTCAGGAAGCCTTTCAAGGGCTAACTTAAACTAAAGCTGTGTCAGCATCCTCGGCTCAAGGTTTAGCTTGTTTACAGTGCGTTTCAGATTTCATTGGGTCTGCCCTTTGTGTCCGATCTCGTTTGTAGTGGTCATTGGCAGGACCTTAAGTCAACAGTTGTGGAGAGGAGGCTGTCTGGTTGGGGAACATGTGGGTCTCATCTTTGCTTTTTTCAGATGTTGTGGTTCTGTTGCTGTTTTCAGGCCGTGTCCCTCAGTCTGCACTTTTGCGGTTCAAAGGGCAGTATGAAGTGGCCTGCTTCTCTGCAACTGAGGTCTGGTCAGGGATTAGTCTTTGCCTCCGGCACAGAACTTGAAATATTTTGCTGTTTTGTTCACAAGTGATGGTAGGATGGTGATGAGCAGATGAATCAGGGCCTTGTCTGCTGTAATGCAGGAGGTGTCGCCTGTCTGTTGAGCCAAACAACAAAGTTCACAATTTAGTCTAGATTCCAACCCTTACCTGCAATTATGAGTCATGGAACAAGACTGAAAGAACTATGACTTGCAAATAATCACTAAAATGTGCTTGGGTGGCTGGACTGAGTCTTAGAGAGAGATAGGGTGATGAACTCTGTCGTATGTGCAGAGGAGTTCAAAGCAGGATCTTGTGCTCCACATAAAAGGACTAAGCAAAAGTAGCTCTGGGTTTATCTTTCTTGATTCCTATTGGACACCTCTCTTTGAGCATTTTCTGCCGACGTTTCAGTAGTGGGAGACCCCGAGGCGACAAATTCAGAATTCGGATACTCTTTCTTCTTCAGGAACATCTTGGGATGCACTAGGAAAACTGTGTCTCTGGAGTCACCTTTTAGTTTTGGCCTCCTGAACCTCTTTGCTCTGCGACCTAAAGGCCAGGGATGGTTGGATGCAGGTTCTCTAGCTCAGAAATGGGCGTCGTGATGGATAACTTTTGACAACATCCAAACAATTATTCATCACATCAATAACTTAAAAAAAAAAAAAATCAAATAAACTTTGATCGTTTTCTCATTAGAAAGGTCACACAAAACATGTGTGAACTGTATTTTTCTTTCAGCTAAGCCTCTTCCTCTTTTACCCCAGTCTGAGGTCATTTTCAATTAAGGCCTTTTTGTGGTCAGTGACTCAGAAGTCCTGGAAGTGCTCGAGTCTTCCCCCAACGGACAGACAGTGTGTAGATTAAGGCGAGACCTTTTTACTGCCGCTAAAGTTAACATGCATTTAAGCCATCTGTTTGCAAAGATAGATGTCTGGCTGTGTTCTCCCTCGCCCCACTAAAATGCATTAAAGCGGAGAACGCCAGACCAAGAGAGAAGTCGTTATGTCTGATGTGTTTCAGTCAAGTAAAGGCTATGAATAAGAACACTGCTATGAATAAGTTATGGTGATGGTGAGAAAGGAAAATGGACTGAGTTTTATACATATATATGTAAATATACAGTGACCTCTAGACTTACCAGCTCCCACGGAAAAGACATGTAAATAGCCTGAAAATGAATACATTAAAAAAAACTGTTTGCTAGAGGTTAAGGCAAAAATTATTCATAATTCTATCAAATCCAGATTTAAGTGAATGTTTAATTTTTACATGTTACTTATGAGTGGGAGTAATATTGACATACTGGAGTGGCTCGACTTGAATGTGATAAAAAAAAAAAAAAAATCTATGTATGTATGACGACCTTCCAGCTTCAAAAGACTTTGAAATTTATTTATAATCACATTTGAAAGTAATGTGCTGTGCACATAATATGATTAAGAATTAACGTGTGTAATGCCCAAAAAGATATTTAGATGGATTAATGAAGAAGAATGTAAATACTTATTAGAATATCATTTATTTCAATAGTTTTTTTTTTCTTAAATAAACACTCTTCTTAGATTGTTTTTTTTAAAAATCTTTTTAGAGATGTCTCATCTTATGTCAGACTCGAACGCAATGAAATAAATTTTACAGACAAGCATATGACTAATTATGTGTGTGTGGGAACCTTTATCATGAAATTCATGAATGTATTCAACTACATTACCTTAAATACAAAACTTAACACATTTTTCTTCATGTATTACGTTAAGTTTCATGGTGCAGTGCCACTGTGAAGTTCGGTAGAGGCAGGGCCAATCTAAGTTTATAGAAAAATGACCTAAATCCAGAAAAAACCAGGAAGACAACTTCATTTATATTTCAAAATACATGAGAGTGTGGCAGCGGCTCACTTTCCAGCAGGACCAGCACCTGAAACATACAACTAAAATGATAATGGTTTAGATCAAATGATAGTCCTGTGTTAGTATCGTCCCATTAAAGCAGAGATTTACATCCAATAGAGAATCTGAGGCAAGGTTTGTCTTTTACACACATTTTATCTGATCAAACTTAGCTATTTTGCAAAGAAGATGGAACAAAATAAATATTCTATACAAATGTATTTGACCTACTAGTATCATCTAGTGGGTGGCAAGAAGTAGAATATCGACATTTTTTTTTTATGTTTTGGAGTTGTACTTTAAGCTAACCTTGTATCTTACAAGTGTTTTTGCTAAGCCAAAGCAGTGACTCAGCAATATAGAGTATGTTTGAACGCTTTAAAACTACCAGGGTCACAGAGTCTCACACCTGACTGAGGCGAAGTTTTGACACACATAAAGATCTTGAAACTTCCGTTCGTGATGCCATCACTCTGTGGAATAAACAGAGGGAGACAGGGAGTGTTGGAGGCTCCCACTAATTTGCTCTGGTGACATTTTCTTCTCCGTCTCCTTGGGGGAAAAGAGCAGCAGAGGCAGACTGAGGGAGTCTGGAAAAAAAAAAAGAGGTGTTTGGAGAAAGAGATAGAGAGAGCAGAGAGAGAGAAAGAGGGATGGTGAGGCAGACACTAATGAACGCAGACAACAAAGACCCTAACCTGAGCTTCTAAGCCCCTGGAGACACAGAGAGGTTTTTCAGTGGGTCAATAAAAGCACTGGACCGTGTCTGCGTCGGCTTGCCCTTCAAGCACCCGCTTAACCATAGAGTGAGGACTTTTGTTCAAGGTTGCTGGAGTTAAAGGGGAATAACATGGAATTTCATCTGAAATTCAGCCTGAGCTTTGTGGCTTCATGTGCACAGGAGGAAAAAATGATCAAATAAGCGAAACTCATATTCATCTGAGTAATAATGCATCAGGAGAAATTGCAAATGTAGCTGCTTTGCATAAATTCATCATGGGCACACATGTTATTGGTTTTGAGGATTTGAGTTTTTAATTTATTGTGGAATATCTCGAATCCACACTAAGTCAAAATGATACATACAGCTCTCAACATATGGCCTAGGGATATTGGCGTAATTTCTCTTTGCAATATGTAAAGAAAACATGTTTTTTGTAGCCATGAGCAAGCTCCAGGCATAATTCTGACTGCATATTTGCCCAGTCTTTTTCGTAAAGTTGGTCAATTCTAAATAGTCATTTTTTATTGGCAGGTGTCTTTGCACAGATCTGATTTTTTTTTATGTATTTCGTCCACATGCTCAAGCACAACTCTGAAACCGCCAATGCTTAGGTTAATCGTAGGAAGAAAGATGCTGGAACGTTACAAAAATGTTCCCATTAATACTAAGATGGGCTGAGAATATGCCAAGGAAGAAAGAACCCCTGCTCCAAAATTTAACTAAATGCCCTCCGGGGAATGTTTTTATGACCAAATTAGACAAAGATTATCTTGGATGGCCACAATGACAAGACAAATGCAGGCAAGAATTAGGAGGAGGAGGCTTTCTTTCAAACCCAAGAACAAATATGGTAGTGCTAGCGTGCATAGGTACTGTTTTCATATAAAAATGGAAGGTTTGATTCCAATTTTTAAAATTTAATTTGAAATCAGAACTAGAGAGTGTCCAATCTCATGATGAAAACTAGAATTAAATTTCTGGAAATGCTCTGAACTCAATTTAATTCAATATGTGTTAAAATCTGATCAAAAAATTTGAGGACATGTATATGTTTTTGAGCCTACATTTCTAATTTTGACTCTTATTGTGCATTTAGGCCTTCTGTGCAGATGGAATTGCTTCCCACAATCTCTTATAGATTTTATATTTTAATTTTTTGGATTAAAAATAAAAAACGAACGGTAACCAAATCTACTCTGTCAGATTGATCTGGGAATTCTGCTTTATTTTGACATGCTCCGTGAGAGCATTTATAGAGTTTGAGAACAAATCGATTCTTAATTTAGGGACTTTATGAGAGTTAGAACAATAATAACTGAGTCTGGAGTATGGAAAAAGGACAGATATATTTCCCACCGGAGTTTATTTCTCCATGTGTTGTCAAATCAGAGGAATTTAGAGTTTGAGAAAAGTTAACAAAAATCAGCATGATGAGATATTGACTTTCAGCCTGTAACTTCATTTTATGCATCAAGTGGCAAACAAGATATCATGCCGCTCATAATCCTCTGCCTCCCTGAACACACACAGGCCTCCCACAGACTCCATCTTGATATTGACGGGGAAGAAATGTCTCACATCTGGGGTCCGCACACGACAACACGCACCTGAAATGGGGAGGGCTCCACACACAAGCATGCTGAGAGACACGCACTTAGCTTCCCTACCAAGTTCCTCAACGTCTGACATATGTCATTCCCAATCTGTTCAACAGGCCACGCGGCTCTGCCGCTGCAGCACAGAGGGTGGCAGAGGACTGAAGGAGAGGGCACAGAGGGACAGAGACAACGAGGAGTTTATGAAACCAGCAGAGAGAGCTGCTGCCGGTGGCTGCAGTGTTTTCCATATTAACTGGTGGTTTGGAACAAACACCATCTGCTCCGCAACTAAGTTAAACCCACAGTGAAAGCAGATGTCACAACCCCTGTATACGTTTACCAGCAGCCAAGTTAAATGATTTAAGAGCCATAAGCTTCTTGCAGCACAAACCTACAGCCAAAGCTGAACAGACAGGCAGCTGCTGTTTGTACTGTAAAGTTTAGGGGGTTTAAAAGCTTATCCAGAGCTCAGCAGTGTAAATAATGTAAATATATGATAATGAGCTGAACAGACATTGTGAGTCAGGCTCTTCTTCACAGTTTGAGAGGGGGAAGTAATGATTGCAGTTCCACCTGTAACTTTGTAAAGGTTTATGAAAGGGATAAACAGAACTGGATTGCCCTCGTGTGGCTGGATGATGTAATCACACTAAAGACTGGTTTTTTTGGGGGGTAAACCATTGGCACTGACTATAAGACAAATATCAGAAAAAATCCTACAATGTGTCTTAAACCTATATCTAATA
Organism: Poeciliopsis turrubarensis; assembly: GCA_010277015.1. Taxonomy (NCBI): domain Eukaryota; kingdom Metazoa; phylum Chordata; class Actinopteri; order Cyprinodontiformes; family Poeciliidae; genus Poeciliopsis; species Poeciliopsis turrubarensis. The sequence goes on from VMRN01000014.1 coordinate 3,206,284, forward strand.
TAGAATTTTAACAAATAAATTAATCAATAAATGTGCCTGTTACCAATAATAGATACAGTTTTTATCAGTTGATGTGTTTATTTATTTATTTATTACATTGAATATATTAATTTATAGTGACTTGACAAAATTGACATTTGTCTTCAAATGTGGGCTCTTACAGGACTTTTTCCCCATTTGTTTTGTATTTTATTAGTAATACAGTTGACAAAAACAACTCATAACAGCACAGATGGGATTTAAAACTTCAATAACTGATTAGGGTCATGTCATAAAGAACTGATATAAAAAAGGTCATCTATAGTACTGTCAGCCACATCTGAAAGTATGAGCTGAGCTCCTTTGGGATTTCAGGCACACACCTCAATGCAATCGCCTTGTTTTACATCTCCAATCTGTTACAGTGGAAACTCCCCTGCTTCAATCCCACGGATGATTAAGCACGATAATTAAGGTTTTTGGACGTTTTCCACAGAGGAGCAGATGTAGCAGCTGGTGACATTCATGCATTCCCAAACACGGAGGAGGGAATTACAATGATGCTCCCATTTATTTCAGCGATCACAATATCTAGTCTTGGCAACAAGATACTCTAAAACAAACCATTCCTGGGCTTCTGTAATGCAATGTATCACAATTTTGAGTGGGGTGATTTAAACACCCCATTCTGTTATCAGGATCTGAATATTCAGAAATCACACATATCATGTGAAAGAGAAACAGTGATGGAATAGCTACAAATTTGAAGTTAAAATTAATGTTTGACCAGAACAAATTGGAAGCTGAATTTAAATATTGCTTTGTCTGAGCAGAAATACCAAAGTAAAATAAAATGGTGGCCTAAAATTTTCTTGAAGCCACAGATGTAATTGTCTTCATCAAAACACAAAAAAAACAACAACAAAATAAAAAATTTGAAGGTAAAATTTATGTTTAATGCAAAAACAAGGTTGATTTTGCAGGGCACTGCACCACCATGCACACTCATCTTTTTTTTTTGTTTGTTTGTTTGGTTTTTTTGTACTATTGTTGAAATTAGAGCCTTAGTCCAGTTAGAGGAAATTAGAATCAGATGAAGATTGCACCATCATAAAATGTGTGCTTAATGTTTAAGGGTAAGGCTGTTTATGGTAAAGCAACCTTATTTGTAGTTTTTCCATTCAAATATTTCCATTTGCTTTTTTTATTGAGCTCTACAGGATTCATGTCACATTAAAGGAAGGACACGTTCTTAAGTTTTTTATCTCTGTCTGTGCCATTTTTATAACACTAAAAGCAGACATTTTCACAAATGCAATGAAAGAACTGTCAAAATGTCCCTTTAAATTTAATCTAATCGTAATGCTACGCATGTGCAGAACGTACTAAACAAATCCTGATGAGTCATCTTATTTTAAAACAAATAAAGTGATGACTGATTTTTCATGTAAATAAGAAAGAACAAGTAATTTTTTGATAAACGTCATGAAATCTCAAAAGGAGTCAAAAACCTCATTTCCCAGAATGCAACTTTGAAGCGGAAATGAACGAGTGACTCCATGGAAACCGCCGATTGGCATTCAACCTAGCTAGTAGCTAGTTAGCCAGCAAGGAGCGAGTTGACATTCCTGTAAACCGTTTTTGATTCTGTATCTGTGAAGATGATTCGCACGCCGGATGCGAGAGCGAGGTAAAACTCATTTATCAGGATATTTTGAATGAATTAAAACGAAAGAGATCGAACAAAATTAGGCTCAAAACCAGCAGTGACATAGCTCAGTAGTTAGAATAGCGTAAATTGTTTGGGTTTTCCTTGAACGTTTTTCTACTGACTTCTCGATGAATTATATTGTTAAATATCTTGATCTACTGTCTAGGTGTCCAGGTTTTTCTCTAAGAATCTGGAAATCCATAACGTTGTATCCTCAAAGGGTCTATGATGCAGGGAGCTTATTTACAGTTGGTTTACATTTTCTGATCTTAAAATCTATTCTATGGCGACGGCATTCATTCTGTGATATCTGTGGGTCTTTAACGTTTGTCACATTTTTTGCAAAATTACAAAATTAAACCTCAATGTAGCTCATATTTTTCATGAATCTGAAAATGAATTTTATACAGACATCTGTCATTGCAATGTTTTGGGTTATTTCTCCACTATTTCTGCACATCGAAAACCCATCTTGCAGATTCTCAAGTGATTAGGTCTGGTCTTTGACTGGGCCATTCTAACACATGAATGGCCCAGGACAATTAAACAGTCCTTGCCTAGACTGTTTAATTGGTTTGCTTTGATAGGTGTGAAGTCATGCCATACTCCGTACTTCACATGATGCTCAAATGTTGGTCTATTGTTCTATAACCTAACTCTGCTCTCAACTTCACCATCACTTGTCTTATGAGCTCTTTTGTTTTTATGATTTTGTTTTTTCACCAATGTTCTCTAACAAATTAAAAAGATGTGACAGGTGTGTTTGTGTGAGCTGTGTTTTCATTAATTGTACATAATTCATTCTGACCTTCAAGAGATAACCAGACGAGGAAGATCCAGGAGAACATAACCAAAGTGGAGAAACACTTTGGAGATATGTGCCAACTGTTTGCTGCCTATGCCCGCAAAACAGCCAGGCTGCGAGACAAAGCAGACCTTCTTGTCCGGGAAATTGGCTTGTACGCCGACACGGAGACGCCAGACCTAAAGCGGGGAATGAAGCAGTTTGCAGAGCACCTTGCCAAGATTCAAGACTACCGCCAAGCTGAGGTTGATTTTCGGTTACATTTCATGATATTTAAGTCACACTTAAATATGACCAAATCTAACATGTGTGTCATGTTATAGGTGGAAAGACTTGAGGCCAGAGTCATAGAACCATTAAAAAGCTATGGAGCTGTGGTGAAACGTAAAAGGGTAAGAGTCCCAGAGAATCCGGCTTGGGTTGATGAACAGTTGAACTTAACAACATAGCTGCACATTTAAAATGTGTCAATTTATTTTTAAAAAGGGCCCTGGAGGCTGTTGTACAGGCAATCATATTTCTTGTCAATGGCCTTGCATGGCTGCAAGAGGGCAGTATTGTTTCTGTGATAAGGTGATGCAACTCTATTAGGTACCCTCTATAGTCAGCACCTTTGAAAGTAAGGCATATTGTTTGTAGCATTTAGAGTCTTTTTTATAGTTATTGTATGAAGTTGAAACTTTCCAAAGATGCCTACCTTGTTTTAGATATTTGATGTTTCAAATATATGGATGTGTATATTTAGGTAAAATAATTAAGAATCTATCAAGATTTTCACCCAATAACATCTGGAGTTTAGCACTAGGCTCGACTTGCCTCAACCCTGAATAAGCAAGGATAGACGAAAGATCTGTGACTGGAAGAGACAAGTAAAACAAGTAAAAACTTGTGTTACTTGTATGGTACAAGAGTGAATCAATTATTCACTTTTCTACCGTAAGCTATATTAATATGATTAATATGTGGCAATTTCAGCACATTTTCTGGCATTATTTAAAAATAACGCTTAAATTGTGGTATTGTCTGACATTTTAAGTTTTGTCATACCTTGGTAACTGTCCATGTCTAGTGGCAATCTTACTAGGTTAATTAACCTTATGTGAGTTGCAAATGTTGCGCATTTTCTGTGGCTCACCTCATCAGTTTAAAATTTTATCTGATTGAAATGTCTCATGTCTATGCAGGAGGATCTGAAGGCAACACAGAGCGCCCGAGAGAGAGAAGCCAAACAGATGGCTCAACTCGAGAAGACCAGACTCAGAAACCCTTCAGACAGACAAATCATTGTATCCTTGTTTTGTTTCTCTAGTTCTTGATCAAAAACACAAAGAAACATTCATGTAATAGCAGCTAATGATTATCTCTAATTATAGAGTGAAGCATATTTTTCTTCTTTAGCATTCACCTAAGAAAGTAAAATTCTCATTTTTTGTGTTTCCTTAATTAAACTTCCAGTCCCAGGTCTGCCCCGTGAGATCTGCCCACTTCATTACTCTCCACTGTTTCTTACAAAGTTTATTCTTTGTTCCACTTCAGTGGAAGAACATCTAAAATGCTAATTCCTTGAGAGTTTCAGGGGTGTTTATTGTATTTTGATATTTATTATATGGATTTTCTTGCGCCCAGGCTGAAACCGAGCTTCAAAGAGCAACCATGGATGCCACACGAACCACCAAGCAGCTGGAGGAAACCATAGATGAGTTTGAGAGACAGAAGATCCAAGACATAAAGGTGGGGAACAGTAAACTGAAACCAGACAGTAATGACCTGTATAGTCTCCGGAGTCTGTCCACACACAGGCTCATCTTTGGCTGCCTGAAAACTATTTCTGTTTTACTACAAGTTTTCCTGCCCTGTTGCCTGTCAGTCAACACATCGCTCCATCTCACTCTTTTCTGTTGATCTTATCTGTGTCTTCCTCTCTTATAGAAAGTCTTTGGTGAATTTGTGACAGTGGAAATGTCTTTCCATGCCAAGGCTTTGGAGATCTACACTGTGGCATTCCAAAGTATCCAAAGTGTGGATGAGGAAGCAGACCTGGAGGTATGGAGATGTGCCTGTCAAACGCTAGCATGCAGTCACTGGCTTTTAAAGATGCATTTGGGGTATTCTTTCTTTATGGTGGCACGATTGCACAATAAGCAACTTCACATAATATTAAAAATTTGTTTGTTTTTTTTCTAAGAGAAAGAAACTCATCCGTACAGTCTCATAAATATACATTTATATCCACCAATCTTAGCTTCAATGTTGCTTAGCAAGGTGCAGAGAGTTGCAGACATCATCAAGTTTTTCCATCATTTTTGGCTGGGTTTTTAACTTCTATTATGGGAAGTGATAGATTCTATTATTTGATTTCTTGCAACAGGGTCTCATCACTTAAACACAGTTAATTGATTTGAGTTTAAGGCCAAACCGGAAGCTTTATGCTGGACTGCTTTATTCATTCCAAAACCAAACACTTAATGTGTTTGGGATCATTGTCTGTTCAAAACACACATTTTTGTCCATGTTATAACCATTTAACTGTTGGGGGGGATAGAAAGAAGCTGCATGTGGTCTTGTTTTGTTATTTCATCCACCGCTGCACCGCTAGCACCAGCAGCAAGACTTCAGCTCGCCATGATGCTATTACCAGCATGCTTAATATTAAGCACAATGTTTGAAGGTTTGGTAATCTCGCCTTGACTTCTCTAAAATTTCTTCTTGTCATTGAGGCCAACACACTCAGTCTTTATCTCCTCTGATCATGAAATGTGTCTTAGAACATAGATGGACTGCCTGTGAGGGTAACTGCTAGCTTAACTCAAGCTTAAAGGGTTTTATTGTGGCTTCCCTCTTTGTTGCCACCCTTTTAGTTTTTGTTGAAATGAAATTCACTGTGTTCTCAGTTTACGATCGGCTCAAATTCTTGTGGTTGCCCAGTTGTCGTGGGTCACTCTAAACAATTTCACTTCATTTAACAGTTTTGGTCAGTTGGGAAAAGCTTTAACAAGAGCAGGTGTTCCAACCAAAAATTATTCCAAGTACTTTTGGAATAAGTAAAGCAGCTTAACATCAAGCCTGTGGAATACACCCAACCTCAACCCTATTGGCAATTCAGACTGTTTAGTCTGAACTCGTCAGCTTTTCTGTCGAGAAACTTTAATTGGTTAAAAAAGTGGTTTCTTTGTAACTTATTAAAGAACATTCAGTCATGTAAGGCTGAGTATGTGTACTGTACGTATGTACTGTAATATTCAATAAATTTGAATTTTTTTCGTTAAGTTTATTTCAATAACTCTATTCACTAGATGAAACACATTGTAAAGATTAATTACACACAAATTGCAGTTTTCATGTGATGATTTTGTTACAGCTAAAGATAACACAACATTTTGAATTTCAATATTTTGTCAAACTAATAAAAGCATGCCGAACACTGAAATGTGGGCTTCATAAAATATGTTCATCATTTTTTAAGATCCATATATCTTAATAAAGATCTAATTATTAAGATAGTATCTTAATATTTTAAATACATTTAAAAAAATATGTATTTTCAAAAGCTACGTTGAATCTGAAACAATCAGATGTATTTTCTAATTTATTGAATAACTGTCTGTATATTGGGAGATCATTGATAAATTCAATCTTGAGCATTTAGTTCTAGTTTTGAAATATCATCAGCATTGTACTTTTCTTAGTATCTCAATAAAAATGGTTCACGTCCTTCATAACTCAGTATCAATGACCTTTTCAGATAATAATGGAGACTTTTCTACCTGACACTTACTGATCCAATCTAAAGATCCTCGGCATCTCTGTGGAAACAGTTGTGCCCTCAATCAGCTCTAAAATGCATCCTCATGTTCGTCTCCTCTGAGGTGTCTGTGGTCAGATCTCAAATAAAGAGGAACGGCAAATAATTGATTGCATGGCTCATTACTCAGTCACATGATCACTTTCTACAGACTACAGTTGTACATAATGAGGCTTTTAAGCCGTCCACAGTTTTAATTGTTAATCAATATCTGGTAAAGGGCTGCAACAAAGCAACTTAGTAGCTCCTGTAAAATGATCTTGGGTGATGAGGTTTCTATAAACCTCATTTCTCCCCCGATCCAACCACACATTCACCTCTATGCTATTATAACAGACCATGAATGAGTAAGATGCCTATGCGTGTTGACATGTTTAGTAAAATTAGGCATTCCTTCATTCGTACTGTTTTTTTTTGTTTTTTTTTATTACATCTGAATTTAAGCTGAAAACATTCTCCCTGTTGAATTCACTTTATTTTTACAGTTCTCTTCTGTATTTCGTTATTGGATTGCACTTTTCACCAAATCCTAATCCAGTTTGAAGTACACACTCTGGTCTTTGTTTGATAAACCTGAGGGTTTTGTTTAATATTCCGACATATCATAGTCCACACCCTGTGGCTTAACTTTGAAGTCATCTGTGGTAAATACCGCTCAATTCAATCACTCATCCCAGCCTTTCCTCCTTTGTTTATCATCTGCTGAGTGGTTCTCTCGGCTATTTTAACAGAGAAAGGGAGAACAAAGGATCAATGATTCTCAGTGAGCAAAGTTCCTCCTGTGGATGCCCTTGTGTTGTTTCCCTCCGCCCGTCGCCATCTAATCTGTGTGTTTTTGCTCTGAATCATCTGCCTTCCATTCATATTGAAACAAAACTCTTCGCTGAGATGGGGCTGGCTTACAGTGACTCATTGTGCAAAAACATGGGAGATTGAATCATCTGAAACATGCACAATGATAGGCATGAAGACAATCCTGACCCAGAGTCCTGAAAAACATTGGTGTGGTTAAAGTCACAGCTTAGTGTCAAACTGATAACCTCCGAGATGCTTTCATTCGCTCTGTTTGTCACGTTGTTTGGTCGATGTTTAGGTATGCTAAACAATCCCTCAGTAGTATCTCACTGTTTTGACGCAGCACACCCTTCTGGTTTTGGCAGGTGTTCAGGAATTGTCTGCACCCCCCTGATTTCCAGTCCCGCTTAGACATAGTGCGAGCCAATTCCAAGACGTCACTTGATCACACCGGGTCTTTCCTGAGTACATCAGGTACCTTACAGGTAAGATGGAAACTCTTTTCTGAGTTTTCTGCTTAAGCCTAAGCAGACCTTTATTTGCTTAGTCTTAATAAATCTCTAAGCAAGCATTTCCCTCTAAGTTCCTGCTGTCATGGCTTCCTTGTAATCATTTTATCTTTCATGTTTGCGGTTGCGTAAGTTTTATTGTTGTGATAGAAGAAAGAAAAGAAAACCTCACCGCTGTTTTTAAAAAGCAGCAGCTTCCTCATGCCAGCAAGGGCTGGTGCTCGATAAGTGAGTTGTCAGAAGAAGCACGGCATTTCCCCATCCATCATTCTCTTCAATTTGCATGTCACTGCACGCTGCATATATTATCCATTTTCTCCAACATTAACAGTTTACCCAGCACTGCTCATTTTTGTGAGTGACTAATTCTGGATTTACTGTAGTTTCTTGCAAAACTATCCACCAATTACAACCAGCATACTCAATGACTTTTATTGGCATTTTATGTGATGAGAGCAACAGAAAGTAGACCACAATTATGAAGAGGAAGAAAGAAAGTAGCCAGATTTATATTTTTTAAATAGCAAATAGGAAACCACCTTTATTTGATACCCCTACTAAAAAAATGTGTTCCAAACAATGGCTTTGAAAACATTTGTCCATCAGTTTAGTCTAAATGAAAGGAAACTTACAGACTTTACAGAACCTTGTAAACAAAAGGTATCACAGCAAAAAGGCTGTGGAGAAGTTTCAAAAAGGGTAAGGATATAAAACAATGTATTGAGCTCTGAACATGTGTCACTGTACTGTTCAGTCCACCATCTTAAAACAGAGCATGACACATTTGCAAATACCAAGAAATGACTATCCACCTCTAAACTAACAGGCTGGGCAAGAAGAGGAATAATGAGAGATGCAACTTGGAGGTCCAGTGTAACTGGGGGAGCTGCAGACATTCATGGCTGAGGTGGGAGAAACTGTTAACATGACGGTTATTAGAAATGCATTCCATAAGCGTATCCTTTATGGAAGACTGGCAAGAAGAAAGTGATTATTACAAGAAAATCATAAGTGGATCAAGTCATCCTCCACCCAGTCTGACTGAGCTCCAGATATTTTTCAGAGAAAAGTAGAAACCTCTGCAAAAGTTGCAGAGAGAAAATACTTGCAGGTGTAGTTGCTGCAAATGGTTCAATAAAGTATTGGCTCAGAGGGAGCTGAATTTTCATATTTTTATTTGTAAGGAAGAAAAAGAAACCCATGTTTTATTCTTCTCCCACCTCAAGATTATGAAGAATTTGGATTTGGTCCTAATCCATAAAGTCCCAATAATATATGTTACTGTTATAAAAATTGTGTCACAGTTTAAGCATCAACTCCGGTGTGAGGCAGCGTGTCTGAGGGAATGCTTCAGAAGCTGAATGTACCCGGTATGTTCAGATATTTTATCTGTCCAGAGATGATCAGATTAAAGGTCTCAGAGAGACATTGCAACACACTCCTGTCACATCAGCATGCCTCAGACTTGTCATACCCCCTTCCTGTGATTAGATTTGAATTTATCCGGGAACAATCACTACCGCTTAGAAAGATACAGACTGGCGGTGAGAAACTTGCGCGGCAGAACCTGTTTTACATGATGTGTGAAACTAGAAGCAGAAGACTGAAAGTAAAACATCAATTTTGAGAAATGTGATCTGATTTGGGTCGTGTGGACTTTGCTGATGAGACAAGGTGACGGAACGAAAGTATTCTGGATTCAACCAAAGCACAAAGTGTGCCTAATAAATATCTGCAAAGTGTTTTAGTTGCGCAGTGACTTAATTTGTTGTCACAGCAACAAAGAGCTTCCAGCCGCCAGACGAGAAGAGGGGAGGAGGAGGATGAAGAAGAGGACGAGGATGAATCTGAGGAGGAGGATGGTGATGAGGATGAAGACGAGGACTCAGACGACGAACACTAACCTCGTTAAACCCTTTGTGCTTGTCAGTGGAGGAAAAAAGAATAGCAAAATACAGATTAACAGTTTTAAAAGAAAAATGTAGTTCCTTCCGGGTGAACTTGCCCAGGTGGAAAAACGTTTTCATTGTCTTGTTTTGTATTATACACCTCTATGTTGTGCTGTTTGTTTTTCAGCAAGCCATTCTTTTGAGCTATATTTTTTTATATCTCACATTCTCTAAATATACGCTGTATCTGTATGATTGGTCATGTTCCAGCGAAAGGTTACGCTGCCTAATAAAAGAATAAAAGCACCCAGCATGCTCTCCCCCAGGTTTTTGATTTCGAAAAACCCAGCAGAGCTTGATTGTTATTTTAGAAACTGTCGGGAGTGTGAATCAGTCCAAGTGACAGTAGTTATGTGATGACGGCAGTTAAAAGTGACTCATCTCTACCACAGACATGCAAAAATGGAACAAATGGGAGTCGGAAACTTTTCGCGGCGCACCGTTTGCATTTGTATGGATGAATGCGGATGTATGCGTGGCATAAGTCAAGCCCCATGTCCATGCATGTTGCACTTTGCAAAAACCCTTCTTGTGCGTTCAGGGTGCTGTGTGTTGTCTGTCACAGTAGAGGCTCCAACCACGGTGTCCGCTGATGGCTCCTGTCTGTCTTGGATGAGTCACTCTACACAATTTATAGTTCGCAGCTGGCCGTGTCATAATGAATTCTCCTCTGCCTCCGGTGCGCCATCGCACACATGCACATCTGTTAAAGAAATGCTAAATATATGAAAATTTACAGCTTTTTAAACCTCAATTTTATCCCTACGCGATAAACACGAGGGACACTGTAACCTCGCCTACAGCAACATTAATTATCTCACTGGCTTTTTCTAAAAGGAGTGTAGGTGGTGTGTCATGAAACCTCTCTGCAACAGCACCCTAATGCATATAAAGGTTAATGTGTATGCAAACATAGTGACACTGGCACGCACTCACGTAGCCGTTCGTCTTTACTGTGCCGAATGGCCCATGTTGCAGTGAGTCATCACCTGCAGTTTGTGTGATGAGTGAGTCAGAGAAGTTTTCCAATCACAGATAAACCTTCCACTCCCTTATCGCAGCGAAAGGGTGACTTTTGAGAGAAACTGGGTCTGACAGGAGCGAAAAGAAAGACTTGCACGATTGGAGTGGTAAAAAAAGATCTAAAAAAAAAAAAAAAAAAAAAAGCGCCAGCCTCCTCCCTTAGCCAAGAAAGACGGAGGTGCCAGAGGAGGCAAGAGTTGGTTTATGAGTCAGAGAGTGAAAAAACAAACAAGATGCAAAGGCATAGGAGGAGGAGACGGGGGTTGCAGGGACAACTTGGAGAGGTCAGTCAAAGCTCCAGGTTCTTATACTTGAGTCATAGGCCGGCAGCGTCGCACCACTCCTATCAAACTCTACACCTGCGGCACAAGCCAGCCGCAGCACGGCTTCATGCAGATGCCTTCGTGTGCTCTGTCTTTCCCTTGAGGTCACTGGCACTGATCTTACTTTGCCAAAAGCTTTTTCTCTTTCTGAACACCGATTTAATGAGAACAAATTGTTCAGAACTTGTTTAAAGAGATTGCTTTGGTAAACGTTTCAAATGACATGTTTTAACAGCATTGCAGCCAAAACGTCTGTGTAGGCATGCATTAGCGATTCACATTGATTGGTTGACAGGAAAAGTGAGTGACATTGTCTGATACAGATTTTTCTTTACTTTTTTGCCTTTTTGCAATTACAAATCTGAGTAATGATCTCATGGGGTTCAACAAAAATCACATTTTGGGTCAAATTTTCTCACTATATGCAGGAGAGGATGTGTGTATATATATATTTTTTTTAGTTTAAATGTTTATTAGTTCATCTTCTTAAAGTGTTTATGCCGTAAAGCCCTTTGAATTACCTCGTTAATTACAGGTACTATACAAATACATCTGCCTTGTCTTATTTGCATGTGTGCTGTTGTGACCTTGACATCAAACTCTCACATTTCTCAGAAATGAACGTCTCAAGTTGTTTTCTCATAAAAGCGCCTCTCTTGTTGTCGCCACCAGAGGGCGATGTTTCAACGTTTTCCCATCTGTGCCTGTCAGACAGGAACAGAGACATCGTGTTCTTTTCTCTCCACCGGCAGCAGCAGATTCACCTCAAACCGACTGTTTTTGAAGTCTGACTTTTAATCAGCATGCAAAATCTTCAAGATGTGGTCTGTTTTTATTTGAGGAAAAAAAAAAAAGCTACTTCATGCCGCAAATGTTTTGAGCACAGAACTGTTTTGCATTAAAAAAAAAAAAAGGTTAAATTTTGATCAGATATTGACATCAGCTGCTTATCTGCTAGTCCAACTGAAACAGATGATTCATTCTTTAAAGCTGACATAGAAGGATGCTTTTAGCACAACCCTCTTCATGTTTTTCTTATCCTTCCACATTCCCAAATGGGTTTGTGTAGAAGCCCAATTCAGAATCTAAGGGGCACAACTCATCCTATAGATCTGACAAACAAAAAGGAAAGGATTCCCTTTGCTCATTTTCTGACTCATATGCAATTACGCACATTACTGGGTGTGCAACCCTCTGCCTTTCTATGCATTTAATAAAGGAAATACTTTTTCATTTAGAGGGAGTGCATTTGATTTCATATATATATATATATATATATATATATATATATATGAATGAGTGCCACAAAGTACAGTTGTTTGCAATATTAAGCACTGTTGTGCCGCCGGCTCTTATAAAATCGACCGGCAGCATAGCTGGAGTGTGATTCACACGCTGACTCATTGGCAACGCGGCTATGGCGTGTGTATATGTGTGTAAGAGAGAGAGAGAGAGAGAGTGTCGCAAGCTACACACAGTCTCTGTCAGACCTGCCTTGTTCTGGTGGTGTTCTAGGAACCTCTAACCGCACCACATTCCCTGGAGTTTACACCCGCAGACAAGGTTAGGAGCTTAGAGGAGCAAAAGTATATCCTTCTTTACCCGTGGACAGCAAACCTTGTAATCCAGTGAGCAATTTATCCCTTTCTCCTGCCTCATGAAATTTTCCCTAAAGCTATAAAACCCATTTACAACTTGGGGGGGGGGGGAAAAAGGACAACTTGTTGAGTTTTGGAAATGTTTAATATATTTAATTTTCTGTTTTATTGTAAAATAAAATATTCAGGATGACCAATTTTCTACTTTTAGTTTTTTACTCTGAGAAAAAAAGAAGATGGGGGCCAGCTTCGTCATTTTCAGATCTAAAAATGGAAAACGATTTGGAATCAACTACTACTCAAAAAAATAAAGCACATAATTTGCAGCCTTCTCAGATCAAATGTCTTAAAAAGGCACTGAGGACGTTAAACAAAATTAGTGCAATTTTTATTATCTGTTCTCGCAATTTTAGCCAAAACTTCAAGCTGCTGCTCAGTGTCTAAGTGGAGTGTTTACAGCTGCAGCCTTTTCTTTGATTTATGTACCAAGATGAATATGGTGTACCTGTTGTCAAGGGCAGTAAGTCAAAACAGTTATTGTAAAGTATCTTTAGTGAATTCCAGGATCAGTGGAACAAGAGTAAATCATGAGATGCTTGTGCTTTAAACAAGGGTGGAGCATTGTAAATCTGTCCCGGTTTGTCAACCACATGCAGTGCAGCTACATATCATTTGATGTAGATATGAGGGAAAGTGACTTATTTATTTCCAGACACCTAATGGCGATGTCATTCCCTATTCAGCATAAATCACAATTTGCAAAAGGCAATTGAATATCACCACGTACCTGTGTTGGAACATCTACTGACGTTTTAGTTGGCTGAACCCATTTCTATTAACTTTGAATAATCCACTATGTAGAAAAGTTGCTTAAAAAAAAAAAAACGTTCACTGTTCTCATTCTGAATTTGATGCCAGGAGGGCATTTTAGGCTGTAAATGATATAATGCTAAAACCTTCCTCATAAACTGCATCTTCCAAATCAGTGGTTTAACTGAGATCAGTGATGTGCCTGGGGATGAAAACAGCAACAGTGAGTCATCTTTCAGGAGTGAGGATGAACAGGGTTTAACCGCTCTGTTAAACAATATGTTGGGTAATAATTATAAAGCTCTTCCAAGGTCACTTTCTAATATAAATTTGACCAACTCTTGTGAATCTAATGCATGTTAAAAATGCTCGACTGTTTTGGGTAAAATGAAAGAGAGCGATGCTCAAATGTCATTACTGCTTCACCAGCTTCTCACATTCAGTTGATAAGAAAAACTGTGGAGATGAGATGACTCCTTAATATACAATCAACTCCCTGTGACCAAGACTTTTGAACTTTCATTTATAAGAGATCCCCTTTTCACCATGAAGTGAATTGACTAACTTTCTAACTTGCTTGGTGTTTCAGTTTGCTTTTATTTAATCAAACAAACCTAAACTCCAACTGCTTCTGGGTTTCAAGCAGAGTTACAATCACATAACATAAGTGAACCGCCTTAAGTTAGGCAGATTGTGTTAAAATGAAAACCAATAATTAAAAAAAAAAAAAAAAATCAGCATTAATACAAAAATGATGCTATGACATTAGGAATTGAGAAAACAGCCAAAACTAAAATGAACTACTAGTAAAAATGGTTAGACTTAGTTGCAGATGGTGACTCTGGTATGCAGCAACATGGCCAACAGTGTATTTGTTTTTAAATGTGCAGTGTACATAAAGTAGAACTCTCAATATTTTTAATGCTGTACCCGATCAATGCAGGTGAAAAGAAAAAGAAAGTTAACAATAGTTGGGGCTGCAGACAAATTTAACTTAACGACCATTTTAAACCACAAGCTCCAAATAACTGTGTTCCTCTGCAGCTGTGCTTTACTCTCAGTGTCTCGTGTATGTGACCCTTCATGAGGATGTGCAACTCAGTTGAATGTGAACACAAAGTCATGATGTGGAAAAAAAAAAAAAAAATCCAACCCTTGCTCTTGCATAAGAATGACACTATCCACCTTTCACATTTTGACAATTTTAAACTGTTTCCTGTTAACGCTGTTGGCACTCCCTGCTTCTGTCATCTTCACCAGAATGAAAAAGATACCAAGTTAAACTGAAGACAAGATGTCTCATGAAAACCTGTTGGGAGTATCTCAGGTCAATATCTGAATTTGAACAAAGTAAAGAACGTCTCAAAAAAAAAAAAAAAAAAACTACTTCATTCATAATTCTGGGTTTTTGCTAATAGAAAATAAATGTGTGATCCAAATCAATCTAAACAATAAAACATCAATGTAACATGACATCAGGCGCTGTGACAAAATAATAAAAAGGTTAAACATGTCCGAGTGCGTGGAAAATTTTGCAAGGTACTGCAAAAAAAAAAAAGACTTCTTCCTGGCTGGGATGAATTTGATTAACAAACTATTTTCTGAGGCGATTCATGTTGTAGTTTCAACTGATCTGTCTAAAGTCTTTTACACTTTAACACAAAACATATCAAAACACTGAAAGGGAGGCAGCTTAAAATGACACAGCTTTAAATGAAAGTGTTACACAGAGAACATTCTCCAAACGTTCTGAGAACATGCGCTTTCATCTCGACACACACACGCGCACACGCGCACACACACACACACACACACACACACACACACACACAGTGTAGAACTGGACATGGGACAGCCTGGGAACAACTAGTCCACTAACAATGTCTATCCCGTGAGGATTTAGTACCGCACTGAGGAATGCAGGCCCTCTCCTCTCATGAGTGACCTGCCCTGTCACACACAGAGACACAAACATGCATGGAGCTGCTTCACCGTCTCAGACCTACACTCTTACACACGAATGATAGGAGGCATCCGAGAATAGGGAGCTCGTAATATAGCAGGCATTGCATTTGAAGCAAGCATAACAAGCCCACTGAGGAATTTGACACTAATCTGAGACGAGAGCGAATATGGGCAGGAAGACGAGGGGGGCGATTGGCCAAAAAAAACAGGACTAGACGAAGGAATAAATAAACAAGGGCACTGAGGGGTCAGGGTAAGAAGGAGGGAGTGAATCGCTGCCATGAGGATATGAATATCAGAGTATTATTTACACGTAAAGTTTGTTCGTGTGATCCGAATGTGAGAGGCATCTTGAACGAGTGCAGCAGCACAGATCTGGTGTCTGAAGCAGCCAGACCCCCATCACTGCCTCCTGCTAACTGCTAGACATCGTGACTGTCCATCTCTGGCAGAACAGAGATGGACAGAGTGAAAGGCACTCTGAGAAAAACTTTGCAGACCTGTTTTGAGCCAGAGTCAAGTCAAAATCAAAGTCTGGTGAAACTCTTGATGGGTTTCCTGTCTTCTAGGTGCCAACAATCAGTATTTCTACAATTTTTTTTTTATCATTTATTTCCATGGGTTTGCTAAAAGTCTCTTCTTCAGAGACTTTTGGGCCAATTTCACTAGATGGTGAAATCAGCAAATGTGAAACTCAAGTCGTAGTTCAGTGATTCATTCTAATCTGCAATTTTCTCATCAATTATTGGTTTTGAATGTATGGAACATATTTTCTAACATGATCAATGTTGCAGTTTGTATCATATTAGACTGATAACATTTGCTAAGAAGCACAGATGCTAGTAAGCAGCCATGCTACAAGTTATCCAAATGTGTGGCTGATCAATATTTATCTTATTAGCAGCTCATTTCCAAAAGATAGCTGAAGATTTAATGGAATCTGGCCGGCGACTTGCTTTCATTGTTTTTGTTGGTATGTTTTTTTTTTTTTGTTGTTGT
The DNA here is from genome assembly GCA_010277015.1 of Poeciliopsis turrubarensis. Taxonomy (NCBI): domain Eukaryota; kingdom Metazoa; phylum Chordata; class Actinopteri; order Cyprinodontiformes; family Poeciliidae; genus Poeciliopsis; species Poeciliopsis turrubarensis. Next base: position 3,222,552 of record VMRN01000014.1, read on the forward strand.
TGTTGTTGTTTTTTTTATCTTTGATACTTTGTCTTTTAATCTTTTGTACTTGGTGTAACATCACTTGCCCATTTGGGACACAAATAAATAAATCTGAATCTGAATCTGAATGTAAAGCCCTGAAAATATGTTAAGAATGTGATCATGTTTAAATTAATAGATATAATTATCTTATTGGGCAAGCATTTGTTTGATTTAATGTTTAGTTAGAGCAATTCATTTGGTTTATGACTAAATATGTGTTCACACTACTTTATTTGTTTTTTTATTTCATAGATTTCTGTCACAATAATACCCCTTTAAGAAGGACACAATGCATGATGGGAGTTGAAAGTTAATGACTTGTATGCTCGACCTGTGGATTTTGCAGCTTAGAGGATTAGAGGATGTTAAGATGCTTTAAATCAATCCTTTAGTCCACAGGTAAGAAACCTATACAATACAAACAGCCACTCTGTGATACTTTTACAAAACAAACACGTCCTGAGCTGCAAAAATACATACCCTTTAACAATGCATACTAAGTAAAGTTAATAAAACGTTAAGATAATAAAACAAAACTTTGTGAATCACTTTGTTTCAAAATTTCAAAGGACAACAAAACCTCTTTCATTTGTAGAATGAGGCCAGCTAAGTGAGTTCTTTCTGTAAATATGTAAAATATAAATAGATAAGTAGCCCACTAAAGATATAAAGCACATAGCTTAAAACAAACTTACATTTTTCCTAAAAACCTTGCAACATTCTGTTCTGTTCTTTACACTTATTGTATAAAATCATACAGAAGGAAAATGCTAAAACAACTGTTTCTTTTTGCTTGATAATAAAGATTTTGACTGACTTTATAGGTGGGGGTGGCAAGGAGCCACATGAGGCTGAACACGAGAGGTCACAGACCTCTGCTGTGGAGTCATCAAACCACCGCGTCTTAAATCAAGTTCATAGTTTGCTGTGTCCATAGCAGAGTTTTGGTTGGTGTTAATTGTTACAAGCCTTATGTAATATGATCTGCTTGCCAACAGTCCTTCTTAAAATGACATGTCACTAAATGGGGCCGTCCTCTGAAATAAATACCAGGCCTCTGGTAATCGTCCCGGAGCCGGACATGTGCAGCACCGTGTCGCAGCCGTCATGCATGCTGAATGCCTTCCACGTCTTTGTTTTGGAAAATGTGGCAGGGGTTGCCATGGAGCTCGTGTTTGATCTTCTGTAATTAAACAATCTCACTGATTGCACAACGTTTCTCTCTGGCCCATCTCCGTCAGCCTCCAGCCGTTGACATCTCATCAAACGCCACATTAACCAGCGCTCATTCAGTCGCCTCCCTGCCGTAATTTATCCTTACACGGCCTAAGGTGAATGAGAGGGTGGAGGAAAACGGAGGGGAAGCAGAGAGATAAGGATCGTCTCATGATTCAATAAAGCTTAGGTTTGCTAAGTGAGTTGGATTTACGTTTTAAACTCAATGGAGCTGACAAGTTTAAAACCCCAACTTATTGGTCTGGACTACGTTGAAATACAGTTGGTTCAACACCAAAAGCCTGAGGCATTATCTTTCTGATTTTATGTACTATTCTTTGAAAAACATTTCATATTTATTTCTTCATACACTTTATTTAATAAAAATTGACTGTCAGTACCGGTTTTGCCTCAAATCATCTTTGCCAATAAAGCACTTTAACTTGTAATGCAGCACATCTACACTCCTACAAGCATGTTAGTTCGGTTTATTTTGTTTATCAAATTAGTTTGACAGTGACTACGTCCGGGAGCATAAACAAAAAAGTATGAAAAGATGCACCAGACCAGAGTTCTCACACACACAACCTGTTAAAACATAAAACCGCCCAGCACCAAAGGGATTCTCGGGACAGATGAGAGAATGACTCTCAGCTCGCTATCCCAGAGTCATTCTTTGTTTCGGAAAAATGTAATAATGTGAGGAGCCAAACAATGTCGATAGTTGTTTTAATCTAAAATGTGAGTGCTTTGAGAACATCCTCAAAAATATTCAGTATATTTACTTTCAATGATTTTGCTGTCTTTGCATTCACATGACAACGGTAATAAAACTGCACAAGAGCCAATGTATAGCAGAAAAAGTCTCACTACTTCATCAAGAATATATTAAACAAGTTCACTTCTGCAAAATGTGCCATAGCTAAATTCACCTCGAGTATCTATCCTTATGCTGCGACTCTTGGTTCAAAACATTGTATTATAAATTTCTTTTAAAGACTATCCTGTATGCAAATCTTCTGCAGTATTCACATACATTTCTAACTGCGATGTCACTAAATAAATCTGGTGCAAAAAAGCTGGGATACTTAGAGTAGACATTACAATTAAAAAATATATTTAATGACTTTATGGGTGGTTTTTGTAAACATAGTAGCCTATTTCTCTCACATCTGGCAACACAGCTCCGCATCTCTGAGGCTCAGTCCAGCCAACCTTCAAAATAAAGTCATTTCAACAACTTGCAAATATCATTTGTTCGATATTTGATAGTTTTTGCCTCAACAAATGTGAGTAATTCCCTTTGTATCAAAGGGCTCCTTTCACTTCATGGAGAATTTCTGCCCGGGAACCACTGAAGATGTTTCTCTAATTCCACTTGCTTTACAGTGACCTTAGCACTCTGCATATTTGACCTCTGACCCTAAGGTTTCCAGCCATTGTGTCACAGATCCTGGGGTAATGTTAATTTGCTCAGCTTCACATCCAACAAGGTGACAACAATGGACTCAGCCAACCCACATAATTGACTTTAAAGGTAAGACACTGAAATAAACAGCATTCATGGCCGCAAGCTGAAGTTCTGAAATCAAAGGAACCGGGCCGGTGTCCAAAGGAACACCGGGGCAGAAAACAGCTAATTTTATCTGGTGTTGTGTCTTTGAAAGAAATAAAGCACTGATCAGTTGCTGAATGTCTTTTCAGATGTGATCCAAAACCATGTGCACATGGAAGTTCACTTCCTTACAAAACATGTTGTTCTGTAAGTGAAACTGCCTAAAAAAAAAAAAACATTTGTGAGGTTTATTACTGCTGAAAAACCTCTGGCAACACGTGAATTGTTAGATTATTTTCCACTTTGTTGAACCTTAAAATAAGTAAAAGTAAAAGGTGGAAAATAAAATCCCTGCTGCTGGGGTGTGGAATGATTTCTATCCGTTTCGCTTTCTCTATATCTGCCTTTATTCTCCAGTGAGTGTGAACTATGAACCGGATCAGACTGTTACAACTTGGGGCTTTCCACTGAAGGTATTCCCACAACTTTTGGTCTTATTTTTTTTTTTTTTTCAACCTGGTGATGCAATAGTCCAACGGTTAGATTTGTATCCAAACAAAAATAAATAACATTACATGTCATCTCGCTGCTGAACTTCAAGGTTCTTTCCCCCACTTGTTGCTTGTAAATCAAATTTACATCATCTGAAGTAGCAAGGCAGAGGAGACCACCCCTGATAATGATATTTACGGATTTACACAAGTTAGGCAATTTCACAACACTTTTACTGGCCAGTAAGCAGAGTTTTCCTGTAAATCTGAGATTTCTCTCGTTTTATGGATTAATAAAATGATTGGAAACAGGGTGTGAGAGAGCTAATGTGAAACTAATTGGAGGAGCTGTTAAACCCTACAGAGTGGGGAAAAAAACAACAACGTAGCAGTGCAGAAGATTATCTCTGCTTGCGTTTTGAAACTGTGCTCGCTGCAGTTTGTCGTGAGTCTAGAAGCAGCTGTGTGAAGTTTTGAGCTGGAAAGTTGTGCAACTGTGACCCATTTGCCCAAAGCAAATAGCAACATTCTAAAAAAAGGTTTTCATACTGTTTTTTTTTTTCCTCTTACTGTTTTCTACCAGGCTTATTTGACGTTAATAAACAGGGCGTGCTTGATTTTTTTTTTTTCTCTTCTGTTCGAGGCTCTGCTGCCACACATTGCAAGGAGCTACTGCTTTACAGCCGCCTTCCTGAAAAAGGGCATGAATCATGTGCTGTTTTAGTGGTGTTTTAATCATAGTCTACAATGACAAGCGGCTCATGGTTCTTTTAATATTTGAAAGGTCATCTGGTTTCCAAAGAAATGCCTTGAAATGGGAGCCGACTTATCCTGTGAGAGCCTGTAAGCATTCCTGCATAAACACAACCTCTGGAACTTGTGGGTGGTTTTGCAGAAACTAACCTGCAAGCAGCTTAAAAGGCACTTTTATGAAATATTTAATGTATGCTGCACATGAATATGTACATAGCTATATATTTATATAGTTAGTAAATTATAACACATGCTCCAAAGAGGCTCATTTGTCAGATGAAAAGTAATTTTTTTTAAATAATTACCTTTAAGTTGTCATCAAGCATGCTTTTCATTAAGCCCACGTTTCTGTATTAAAAATGTTTTTATGAGTCTGATGCAAAGTTCTGGTTTTAAATGTCATGTTTTCATGTTTCGCTTGGTGATTTGAGTTTTGACTGAAATTAGCAAACTTTCTGATTACATTAATTTTACTGAAAGCGTCAATAGAAAGTGAACAAAGAGACTTTAAAAAATGAGAAGCTGAAAGGTGTGGCATGAATTTGTATTTACCCCCGTGGGTCAGATACTTTGCAAAATTACTTCTTTTTGCAATTACAGCTGCGAGTCTCTCATGTCTCTGCCAGCTCTGGAAACCTGGAGACAGGAATTTAGACCAAGTCTTCTTCAGGTAAAAGCTCAGACTTGCTCTGATTGGACCCATTGCCCCCGATTCAACTCATTTGCACCTTCCTGTCATGTTTGACCCACTTCCCCGTCCCTGTGATACTACAACATCTCTGTGATACTGCTGCCACCATGTTTTAGAGATGGCGTATCTTGCTAACGGATACACCGTTTTTGCAGTATTATTTCATTTTGTAAACACTTCTGCGAGAAAATCACCAAATACACAAGAGGCAAGCATTTGTTTATTTGAACCTGACTGAACTCAGCACACAGGAAAAGGGAACACCTGTGGTGCAAGATAAATATGACGGGTTGATGAAACAGATGTTTCGATCGCAAGGTAGCCCTGTCAGCAATGAGCTATGCAGCGCAGTTTGTGAACACATGCCTGTGAAATCATGAGGGGTAAAATCCTCAGTGCCTTCCTGGTAAATCTCTGCTTACTGACAGGACGTTAGCCTGAGGGGTTTTCAACAGACGGCTCAAGCCAGTGGATGTGTGTGTGTGTGTGTGTGTGCGTGTGCGTGCGTGTGCGTGTGTGCGTGTGTGAGTCCAGGGGATCGCCAACCGAGTTTTGATTTTAGATCACTTTATTTCCTCTTACTCTGTGAGAATGAGCCCACTGAAGAGCAGTTTCTTTGTAAGCATGTAACTACTTCCTGTTGCAATGTTGTGTTTACCATCCACTGAAATATCACTTAGTGATCACTACAAAGATTGCTTTGGTTCATGTTGCGATTTTCTTCATAATGATAGATTTTAATATATATATTAAATAAATATAAATTAGAATGAGAATTATAGAAGCTGGATAATGCAAAACCAATGATGGATTGTCTTTGGCCCTAGTTTTCATCTAATAAGTATTTCAATTTTTTTTTTTTATTTTAACCCAGGATTCTGAAGAATAACAAAGATAATTTTGCTCTAAATCATTTTGATCTGAATTAGTGAACTGAACAATGAGGCACTTTAACACTTTATCAGGCTTTGAAACAGATTTGAAGCTATTAAAGCATTTCTCATTCATCTGAGGTTTGCAATACTCAAAAAAGATAACTCAGTGATAAGTCAAATCCAATTTTCATATCTATGGTGTTCTTCGATATCTTTTTAGGTCACAATCCTCTGCATTGTTTTGCATGTGACTAATCTTGTTTGCTGCACAAGCACACCAACTTGTTTGTATTGCACTTTTCCAAGCAGTGACAGAAGCCTGAACGCACCTTGTGTTAAAAGAAAAAAGGATAATCATCTCCTCTGTGGTTCTTGCTTGTCCAGTCAAATATTGTTTCTTTTTCAAATGACCTTTAATAGCCACACTTTCACCTGTTTGTTGTTGAGTATTTTTTTTATGATGTAGCACTTAATGTTTTAAATCATTCTTGCAACAGAGACCCCATAGTTTAAGTGAGGCGCTCAAGCCGTCTCTCTGTGATATGTTCAAGTGAATTAGAGAACATTATTTATATAAATATTAAGACTGTAGTGTCTCTTGGCATGGCTTTCTTAATTATGTTTTCTTTCTCTTGTTTGATTGCAGTGACCCTGTAACAACATTTTTGGGGGGAAATTTATCCAGGGTTCATTCTCAATTGTGCTGAAGTTGAAAACTTTCCAGGTTAATGTGGATTTTTATGGATTTCTAGGCTAAATTTTAGACGTGTCTGTGATCAGTGTCCTCTCTGAATACCTAGTATTGGGTAGGTTTCAACATGCCACTGAGGCACTTTTGGAGGTAGTCTTCTGTTTTTATCTTTCCACCAGTACCATTTGTAGTTTATCACCCCTCAGCTTGATACTGCCGCCACCGTGCTTGGCATTTAGTTGTGCTCTTAGGTTCACCTTGACTCTTTGAAGTATACTTTATTTGAAAAAGAAATGGTCATACAGCAAAGTGTAGGCATTCTGCTTTACAGAAATGAAAAAAAAAAAAAATAGAAGGACAGGAATACAAGCACTAAACACACAAACCAAAAGCAACAGAGGTTTAAAAGTGAGAGATACGTCAATCAGTGTGAGGTGGAGGAGCTCGATCTATTCACAGATTGTCTGTGTTATATTATACTGGCACGACATGCTGTAACAAATATGTAGAAAACATATTTTGCAAACGTTACACACTACAGCTTTAATGGGTCAGATGGTTGGAACTTCACACAATTTGATGACAAGAATCCCGGACACATTTCAAAATGTTATTTTGGAATCATGAACCAGGTTAGTATTAAGCTTCAGTAAGAGCCAGTTATAAAATATCATTGAGCTTAATGATTTTGATCAGTGAATCTTTACCTTTTCGGCATGTTTACTTTGGACATCTCCTCTGGTTCTGCTTGATTGCCTTAGTTTAGTGAAATCAGAGTTACATTTTTTTTCTCATTTCTTTGAAGGAAGCTACTATTTATTGACTAATTTAAATTTTAAGGTTTGGTTTTGGTGTAAAAAATTTTTAGATATATATATATATATATATATTGACATGACTACTAATCTAATTGAGTGAAGTCTTTGTGCGTCTTTATGGTTGTTTACAAAAGCCCTATTTCGTGGCTCCATCGAATGCTAATTACAAGTTGCTCGTCTAAGCTCAGAGTTGCGCGCCACATTTTCAATTATTCAACGCATGATGCAAAATGTCTTGTATATAACCCACTGCAGCAGTGAATCCCGAGGTCACATTATAATTGGCTGAAGCAACAGCTCCAATACTCTCATATTCCCAATAATGATGGGTTTCCGAGCAAAGCGAATTCCTCAACCACCCGTTTGTCACTTGACTCATTGCGCCCAGTTCAGTCCTTTGTCTGCTGGCCCCATGCAAGGCAGAACCAACACACAGTGGAGCCTTTCAAATGAACAAATTTGAAATGTAAAAATGTTCTCTTTTTTGGACTTTTTGATTTATGCCCCAGACCACACAGAGTGTGGAGGAGTGTTGGAATTTCTTTTTTCAATAATAAGCATGTTTCAGGTCGAAACAGGCCATTTTCCTTCATACATATTCATGTCAGAGTGTCTGTGAAAACACAGGCATGTCTGAATCATCATAGCACTCTTCACAAAACAGCTGTGTACGGACGGTCGCTTAAACGGTCCACTATTTACCTCTGAATATGAAAACAAAATTACTGAAAGTTCTATTCATTATCTGCTTTTCTTTTTCCAAGGTTTTATTGCACCGCAGTGCAAATTTCTTTCTTTGAGTTTTGTAAGCAATAAATTTATTAGAAAAGTTGCAAAGAATAAAAGCGGTGGAGGCTGCAAAAAACTTGAGTGGGGTGGAGGTTCACCTTACATCAGGAAAATTACCTTAAATTTGCAATGAAAATGTTTAAATCAAAGCATGTCTCAAAGTCCAGATCTAAATCCAGTTTAGAATCAATGAAATATCTGACTAAGTTAGCTTCTACAAAAAAATCATTCTGATTTTACAAAGCAGGTTGAGGCACATCCTCAAAGATGCTTGACTCAGAGGTCTGAATACATATGCATTATTTTTCAAATAATTATGTTTAAAAAAAAACTTTTGCTTTTATTACACAATTATTTATTACTTAATGTTAGTCTGTCACCTAAAATTCCTAGAGAATACATTAAGGTTTGTGAATTTTGTGTTTAATAGCGTAATCCATGTCACATGTAAACCTTTTTGGGCAACTCAAGCCTGTATTTGGTGTGGAATGCTGTCCTGTATACAAGAGAAGCCACGGACAGAGACAAGCACATTAAATAAACGCTGCATCACAATAACAAGAGATAATCTGAGCTCCCCCAAGGCTGAGTTTCAGCTCCTGAGAGAGTTAGCCATCAAATCTGAAGAAGCTTAAACTGTTTGTTCACTCTCACAAAACAGAACAAAAAACACAACTCTAATTTTGTAATTTGGGAGGAAGCAATGAAGAACACAAAGAAGATAGAAACCTTTTGTTTCTGAGATAATTTTAAACCAAAACTATTGGTAATAATGTGAGTGGGTACTTAGAAATGGTGCTAATTTATAATCTTCCACCAAATACACTGCCAGTTTCCTGTGCATGCAACAAAAGCTGAAAAACAAGAGATTTGTTTTGCTTTAACAGAACATCAGGTTTAGTTCTGGACCATAAATACAACTAGAGTTAATGGAGAAAGCGAGATAAACCTGGTAGATTTTGTATTCGTAGGTGGTTTGTCTTCATCAAACTTGTGATATATGGACTTCATTAGTCTTAGGCTACATGCAGATAAGAATTAGTTTTTGTCACTCTGTGTAGGCAAAAATAACATTATTATTATTATTGTGCAAACTAAAATAAGGCCACATGTTTCAAATCATTTTTAAAAGAAAACACTTTGAAAATTATTTGTAGCTTTTGTTTAATCATTGTAAAGATGTTGTGATTAGGATTATGTCTATGTCAAAGTACATAGGTCAGATGTTGGGGAAGTTTGAATAATCCACAGAAATCACAGCTTATTTTGTCAGTTCCTTCCTAACCTGCAGAGGAGGAACTACAACCAGTGAAAATCTGCTGGACTAGTTGAGGTTGAAGCAGCTGAAATACCAGCACTTTCCACAATAAGGTGGTAAAATCTAATTGTCCAATATGTTAAATTAATGAACACCGGTTTCACAATTATTTCAATATTTCTCACTAATATAATTTATTTAAGCTTCATCTTATCAGATAGACCCAAACATCTGATTGATTGACCTGCATGAGATTTTAAACCCTGGGACTATGAGAGTGATATCAACAATGAAAAATGTAAACCTTTTTAAAAATGGGATTTATCCCTTCACAAAAAGAGAACATACTATTTAAGTAATACAACATATATGCTTTTCGATCTTCGTAAGTCATGAAATGACTGTAGGAGGATCAGCTCCTCTTGTAAACTTGTCCATATATTTAGAACAATATTGGAGAAGGTGACAAAACATTCTGGATAAGGACTCAATTTTGTCTTTCTGCTATGTACAGTGAACAGGGCACCATTGTTTCAGTGCATCATTAGATCCTCTCAAAATATAATTTACTTCAGGCATCACCTAATTCTGGTTTGCTTGGGTTTCCAAATAATCTAATTCTTCTAGACGTACGAGTGGGGATTTAACACGGGACATATGGGAGGATTTAACACGGGACATATGGG